>JABSTQ010001034.1:0-42604 GCA_013358835.2 Ixodes persulcatus | reverse complement strand
TAGATTCTGATTACAAGGTAAACAAATTTTTTATTAAAGGGCCTCTGACACGCCAAAAACAATATTTTTTTTTTTCACGCTAAACGTTGCAATGGCATATCAGGGCATTACAAAAATTGTTTCACTATAGAGTTGCGTAGTTTTTTTTTTTTTTATAAAAATAGAAATACGAGGCCCAATTCAAAGTTCCCGCCGTGCACTGTGACGTAACAGTGTACCGCAAGGTGTCGGGGCGGTCAGAAAGGAGGCATCGAGCTACGTCACTAAAAGTGGGTTAACCGGAAGTCGCGTGAGTTTCACTCCTCGTGCTCTCCGCGACCGTGCCTAAGACTTTTTTTCTTTTTATTATTCTGCTCTTCGTACGAGCGATCGTAGAAAACGAAGTTTCAGTTCCACTAGCTCTTTATCCCTGCACCGTTGGTTAGTTTGCGTGCTGTAAAATTTGAGGACGAAGAGTCAGTGTATCGACGTGATGGAGGTCAATGATGAAAGCGTTGCGAGTACAAGCCAGTGTACGAGTGCATGCCGTCAGTCCGATAATACAGGGCTATACTGGGCGCAAAACAAGCTATCAAGTTTTGAAGAAAAAAAATTTAAAACGCTCGCAGAAATTAGGATTGCTAGCATACGACACGCCCGATCGCATTGCTGAAGGTTGAGACACCGAGGTCGTTGAATCATCGGATACTCTCCAGGCTGTAGAGGCCTGCCGTCTAAAGAATACGAACTGGTGAGTGTACCAAGTACAAGTAAACGTCGAGCACAAAGTACGTATTTTGTCTAGAGCATGAGTAGAACTTGTTTACTAGGTGCTCATGCGGCCGATGTATGTCTTTTAGAAATGCATGCAGTGTGATCTCTTCAGTTGCTGAAATACCGGGACAGTCCCTCACACAGCACCTTCTAGGCATTGTAGTTGATCACGTCAATTCACTGACTCCGCTTCTTCTACCTTTACAGCAACATTAAAGGGGCTATGCAACAATTTTTTTACTTTGCGCGAATACCGCTTAGAACGGATCCCTGACGTTAATGACCTATGAAACACGAGTTCGTCTTTCACCCCACGCAATAGAAGTCCCAGAAACAAATTAAAGAAAAACGAGCAGCGTTCACGCCCTCAACTCGCAGCCAGAACAAGCGGCCACGTGATCTGGAGCCGATTATATGCCGCCAATGTTGATCATAGCCACGCGCTGGGGTTGGAAAAGCACAGGACACGCGCTGAGTTCCAGACATTGTTATGGCTCGGCTATTGTCGTCGTTGCAGCGATTGGACACGGGCCACTACCCGAATGCTTCTCGAGCTATCAATTATCACGAGCCCAAATCGAGTGCCCACGCAATGCTCGGGTCCAATCTATGAACCGCATTCAAAAATCGTCATATGGGTGTACTGCGATCCCAACGTTACGTCATCGAATTTTGCGAAGGAGAGATTGAATGAAAATGATCGCTTTTGTCCTTGAAATTACACCGCAACAAAGGAGTTTCTTGACCAGTGGCATTGCATGCGAGTATCCTTGAGTCCCACTAGTGCCAGTAAGTTCGTGTAAAGTGAAAAACATTCCAATTGAATATCGTTGCACAGCTCCTTTAAGCGATGAAAAGCAAATAAAAGAAACCTTGTCTGCTTGGATCGCTCGTGGAGGTGCGGAGAATAACAAAAATATTAAAAATATATTACACGCGCTCGCGGTAAGCACGAGGAGGGATACAACTCACGTGACTTCCGGCGATGCCTCCCTTCTGACCGCCCCGACACCTTGCGGTACACTGTTACGTCACAGTGCACGGCGGGAACATTGAATTGGGCCTCGTATTTCTATTTTTTATAAAAAAAATCTACGCAACTCTATAGTGAAACAATTTTTTTGTAATGTCCTGATATGCCATTGCAACGTTTAGCATGAGAAAAAAAATATTTTTTTTTGGCGTGTCAGAGGCCCTTTATAATGGCCTGTTCGTTCACACATGCAGCGGAGCGCTACAAGCATAGCGCTGACCTCGCGCTAAGCGCGTGCTGACGGGAGCGTTCACCAGCTTTGTATTGCACCGTCGAAACTGTTGCTCATGGCAGGTGATAACTAGCAGACGACACGTGAGTAGCGCTACATCAGCGCTTCGCTGCATGTGAGAACCGGCCTTATAGCGCGCGATTAGCGCTTTTGTAGCGCTTCGTTAGCGCTTCAGTAGCGCTCTGTTAGCGCTTCAGTAGCGCTCTGTTAGCGCTTCAGTAGCGCCTTGTTAGCGCTCCTTCTGCGGATTAGCGCGTGCACTGCGGTTCCGGTTCCTGTGGTTGAGTGTGCATCAGCAGCAGCATGGCGGACATGTTGGATGCTGAGATAGAAATGCGACAAATGCTGTTGCATTTGTCCCCTGATAACTCGACAAGACACACGATGGCGGCAGAGCATCCCGGCTGACCAACGGCTCATGCTGACACTGAGGTACGCGAGCTTCATTTCTAAAAGCACCACTCGCTCACAAATACTTCGAACATTTATATCGTGGCAACAGAGCAAACACCGTGAAGCATATAACTTTCTAAATTCGAAAACAATTTCAATATGTAGTATTTCACTCAAGGTGCTTCGATAATAAGAATCATAATATTTGAAGGCACGAGTATTAAGGTCATGCGTCTTTTTATGGGTGATATGAAATGCGCCGAGTGTTTACAAATAGTTTTCAATGGCGGAATTGCGTTCGTTGTAGGGCGCCTCGACGTCTGTCTGACAGGGTGAAGACATCCTTTGTGGTACCGAATGCCGCCGGCACGTGCCAAGAAAAGATATATACAAACATTGGCCAAAACAATTTGGAGGCTATGCTTCAAAGCACTATCTATAAAGCTCAGCGCTCGAGCCGGGTGACGCCGGAGCACGTGCACTTTACAAAACCATAGCAAGCGATGGGGAAGGAAATTTTCCGAGATGTCATCGGTCGTCGTCAAATCCCTCAATGTTTCTTTTTTTTTTTTTTTATCGAGGGAGTTTACGTTGTTGTTGCTGAGCGAGCGCTAACGGGGACCTCAGTTTTTATTCAGAAACGTACACCCACACCATCGATACTACTGATCTCTATGACAGTTTGCTGGAGCGCGCTTGCACGCGATTGTGGCCACTGGCCATACCAACATGGGCATCGCAGACGCTGTGGAGGCTGCTTGTGCTGCCCTCCTCCAGTGCTGCGCTTCACCGATTCTAACGTTTCTAGCAGTCGCCGCAATGTCTCGTCCGCCGTGTTGGCATGCCCATAAACATAACCGACCGGTGGTCGCATTTGCGGGGAAGTAAGCTCGATCCAGTAAGTGATTATAGAGATCAGTGATCAAGATTGCCATTCTTGGCAGACGATAAAATATTCTTTCTGAGCCTCTGCTCTAAGCGGAGCGCGCAAGTACGGCTATCAGTGACGTCATTTAAATGCCTAATTAACCTAAGCAATGCACATGCTTTTATTTGAAATGCAGTATCTTTATTTGGCTGATATTTAGTTTTCAAAGTAATGATAATTATGTAATGTGTGCTCATAGGTTCCTTGGAAGTGGAGACACCCAAAAAAGTATATCATTTGGATTTCTCACCGGGCACTCAACAACGAGCTTGATAATTTCAAGCACGTGCCAGGCTCTATGGCAGTGTCTCGTTCCGAACTACGTGAGGAAACCGGGCTCGCCATCGGAGTGGGCGTCTGTTGCTGACGACTTTCACAGGTTGTGGAATTTTCCAAACTGTGTTGGCGCCATGGACGGAAAGCACATCACCATCGAGTGCCCGCTGCTGAGTGGATCAACACATTTCAACTACAAGCACACATTCAGCAAAGTAAATTGGGCCATGTCATTTTCACAAGATAACTTGGATTTTTTTCTAAATATTGCATCCAGAAAAGTGATGAAATGTTAAGACATACATCGAAAAATAAGAATACAGACAGGAAAGGCACGCAACAGCCTCTTCGTAGTTATGTTGCACGTCTTTCTTATAAGTAAATAACGAACTTTCTCACGCTTCTGTCTTTATAACTTTGGAAGTTTACTCAACGGTTTACTCGCTACATTATAAAACTCTGTTCTGAATTACTTGATTGACCAGCACACCTTCTAATATACAATTGTATTATATTTTTCAGGTCCTAATGGCTGTCGTTGACGCCCGGTACCGCTTTTTGCTGGTGGACATTGGCCGTCCCGGCAGTGAAAGCGATGGCGGCATTTTATCAAGGAGTGAGATCGGACTGAGCCTGGAAAAGGGCACTTTGGGCTTTCCTCCATCGAAGTCCCTGCCCGGGACAAGCAAAGACATGCCATTCGTCATAGTCGGAGATGAGGCATTTCCTCTAAAAACGTATTTAATGAAACCATACCCCAGAGTGGATATCAACAAAGACCAGAACGACGAAGGCAGGAGAGAAGCGCTCAAGAAGCGTGTATTTAACTAAAGACTGTTTTGAGCACGGAGGGTCTCAGAAAATGCGTTTGGAATCCTCTCAAACCGGTGGAGAATTTTTAGAAGAACTTTCAAAGCGTCTGAAAAGAACACTGTTGCCTACATAGGCGCCTGTGTTGCCCTTCACAATTTTCTGCTTTCTGAGGTCCACAGCCGAAGCATCTACTGCCTTCCAGCAGTTCTTGGGAGGGAAAATGACAAGCATTTGGCTGAAGGGCCAAGCGGAGCAGAAAACACTGAAGGGCGCACAGTGCTTCAACACCTCCCTCGCTTGCCCAGCTCAGCCAAACATGACCAGCCAGCGGCTCAAGTTCGTAATTATTTTGCAGACTATTTCTCTGGTCAAGGTTCTGTCAAATGGCAAAACAAGATTGTCACAAGAGCGAGTTAGATTTATTGGTGCATGAGGTGTTCCTCTTCGTAGTCCAACAGCTGTTGTTGCACAACGGACATTGCCCTTAAGGCCTGCAGCCTAGGCATCTTTCTCAGGCGCTCCGCCACCATCATTCCAAAGTGATGAAAGTCGTCATTTTGGCGAGTCATCTGCTGCGCCAGCCTTGCTTCGTTCAATCCTCGGAGATTTTCTTTGATACAGTATACGATGTCTTGGCTTCGTCTTTGTCTGTAATATATATTTTGAACAATAGGAATAAGTTTATTTTCTTGACATATGTTGCATGGTTTTCATACGTTTTATATTTTCACATAATTATATTTTTACGCTTGATTACAAAAGGATGTTATTATAAAGTGCGACATTGTAAAATGGAAAACCAAACAACTGCTTTTTATTTTACCTCACCCTACACTTTACAAAAGATTTCAATAATGGCGTCAAGAAAAACGCATGAAGGATCGGCGCACTCCTCTCATACCCCATTTATTTTTTTTTTCATAGCATAAAACGTTTTCTGAATCACTGATATACATGAATCAGCAAAGCTTCCTAGCCTTCCGGTTTTCATCCCGGATGCGAAACGATTTGATTCGTTTAGCAGCAGTAACTATGAGTTCTGAAAGGGAGAGCGGTGGACGCACGTAGATCATTAGTCGTACCGATATATGCGGCAGAACCTTGGGACTCGTATCTTTTGGTCGCAGCCACGCAGGAATACATTTAAAATAGGAAAAGTATAAGATTGTACAACCATAAAAATCTGCAAGCATATACCTCGTTGTTCCTCTGCCCGTTGTCTGTGGAGCTCTGTAAAAGAACATGCCGGATTATGGCAGCCCGGAATGAAAGTGTTTAGTACAGATTCTACTTCTTTAATAAAAGCGTAAATAATAAAGTGAAAACATCAAATTCAGTTGAAAAAATCTTGGCTTTCAAAACCAATTTGGTTGTCCGTACGATAGAAACAAACACTTCGTGGTAGTAGCAATTATTTTTTTCTCTCTACATATCTGCCGCTTTCAGGGAATTACCGGCAAAGAAATAATCATACATTATGAAAATAAGTATTAAAACTCAAAATAACTAAAAAAGAACAGCAAAACTTACGTCTCGCCGGATCCTTGCTCTAAGGTATTTGTCCTAGAGGAAGAAATACTGTTATTTTAGTACTCTTTCTTCTTGTGCAATAAATAAAGTGAAAACCAAGCTCACGTGTCTTCTGTAATTTCCGTTGTTAAACTAGTCTCGGAGCTGCAAATTAAGATTTTTCTTTCAAGAATACAAAAATTGCACTCATTTTCTACCAATAGACATGCATGTGGTACTTCATACATGCATTCTAAACCAAATGCACAGCACCCAGAGACGCTATTGTGGTGGCGCATAGTTCGACAGTGCTACTTACTTGGCAAGAGTTTCCTCTACTCCGCTGTCTTTACCGGGATTTGTCATGTTGTTGCTGCAATGTACCCCGCGGCATGAGACTAAATGCGTCACGCCTAAATATTAAAATTGATGCTTACATTAGGGAAGACACGCTGTCATGAGCAGGGTGGTCTTCGGTCAAGCTGACAGAAGGTCTCGATGAAGGGCTGAGGTTTGACAGCGTCCTAATAAGAACGAAGACATTTCTAAACACGTTTAAATTGAACTCGATGTATGTGAACCGTACTTACCACTCTGTTGGTACTTCCCGGCTTCTCAACAGGCTATCCATTGATCGATAGTGCTTCCAAGCTGGAGGCGGAGTGTAGGAAGAGCCGCTCCTCGTATTTTCCTCGTATCTTAGTTTCAACATCCCAAATTTTGCTTTCATAGTTCGAAATTTTTGAGCCGCCTCAATTCCTGAAATAAGATTACCAGAACAATTACATTTCTCACCCTATCTTTTATTTTCGAGCACACACCATGCATATACATGTATATCACTTCAATCAAAACCTTACCTGATATCCCTAGTTCCCTGCCGATCAGCTCCCACCGATTATTTTTTAACTGCGTGTCTTTAAAGCCAGGGTCACGCATGTCGAATAGGAAGCGATAAGGTCGTACGGAATCAATTAGTCGCTCAAAGTCCATGACTCTGGATCACCTGCCCGACCCTTTGCTTGGAGAGCGGCTCTTTTACTTCCTCTTCTTTCAGCACCACAAGAAAAACAACAACGGAATCGCCGTGCACGCGCTGTTCCGCAGCAGCAAGCACGGCACAAGGAGCACAAAGCGCTTCTGTAGCGCTAACAGAGCGCTTCTGTAGCGCTACTGAAGCGCTAACCGAGCGCTACATCACGCGCTAGGAAGCGCCACATGAGCGCTTCTTGGAGCGCTCACGTAGCGCTAACTTAGCGCTCCGCTGTATGTGTGAACCGGCCTTAAAGGGGCTATGCAACAATTTTTTGACTTTGCGCAAATACCGCTTAGAACGGATCCCTGACGTTAATGACCTATGAAAGACGCGTTCGTTTTTCACCCCACGCAATAGAAGTCCCAGAAAAATTTAAAGAAAAACGAGCAGCGTTCACCCCCTCAACTCGCAGCCAGAACAAGCGGCCACGTGATCTGGAGCCGATTATATGCCGCCAATGTTGATCATAGCCACTCGCTGGGGTTGGAAAAGCACAGGACACGCGCTGAGTTCCAGACATTGTTATGGCTCGGCTATTGTCGTCGTTGCAGCGATTGGACACGGGCCACTACCCGAATCCTTCTCGAGCTATCAATTATCACGAGCTCAAATCGAGTGCCCACGCAATGCTCGGGTCCAATCTATGAACCGCATTCAAATATCGCCATATGGGTGTACTGCGATCCCCACGTTACGTCATCGAATTTTGCGAAGGAGAGATTGAACGAAAATGATCGCTTTTGTCCTTGAAATTACACCGCAACAAAGGAGTTTCTTGGCCAGTGGCATTGCGTGCGAGTATCCTTGAGTCCCACTAGTGCCAGTAAGCTCGTGTAAAGTGAAAAACATTCCAATTGAATATCGTTGCACAGCTCCTTTAAGCAACCTAACTTCTTGATATCTAATTATGAAGATGTTCTTGTCGTCTCAGTGTCGCATCGCAACGATGAAAGCCATTTCTGAAGTCTTACACTCCGCTTTGCTTTGGTAGCAGACGACACGATAGATTTGCTGGCCTCTGTTGCAGCGGGCGAGCGACAAAAACAAGTGCATCACCATGGCCGTAGAGGCCTCCGCAATGTGCGTTTTTTTTATTATTTTTTTTTTTGTGAACAACCCAGCTTAGCTATGAGGGGTACGTGAAAATGCAGTAAAATCAAACCACGTCATGCAGATCAGTTACGACGACGACCTGACGTGCATTACCGGCGTAGTGCAGGCCAGCGTGAGAAACAAATCGTACGCCGTCGAGGTAAGTCGTTTGTTATTATTATTATTGTGGTTGTCAGGTTATTAAAGAATTGCATGTCTATCGCAATTTCGCAGTATTTTGCTTTTTTTTTCCTTCTTGGTATACATCAAATTCCGTGGATGGGCTCTTTTGGTGAAGATCTTTATCGAACCCGCGATGCGAGTACAATCTGTAATAAACTCACCTTATGTTTTTTATCCAGTTCTTTCGCGCTTTGGGGTCTTGCGGAAATCTGAAGAAACTGCAAGAATCTTTCTCCGCGCGATGGTTACAACCAGGTATACGAAGCACCCTCGCATAGCGCGAGTCCGCAAACAAAATTTGGGATCTCAAAAATTGGGTTGTGTGTATGTTTATACAGCCTAGAACTTGGTCTGCCTCAACGGGCGACGAGTCTCCCAGCTGTAGATGAGCAATTTAGCCAGTGCAGTACAACCGCTAGCCTGGGGTCTTTAACGTGCACCACACAGTAGTGATACATGACCGCACGCCGGTACGATGCTCATCCAGATCGAAACGGGCAGGGGTGGGGATGAGATCTCAACCGTTCGCCTAAAGTGCTTTTCTCATGGGTGCAATGCGATCTTTTAGCAGACGATCATCTCGATCGACGCCCGGACTTTCGATAAACCATATTTTGCATCGCACCCCACTATGAATTCTTATAAGTGTCTGAAACTCATTATATTTCAAACAAATGTGATGTCAGAATATCGTCTTTATTCACACGATTCAAACGACGGCCCCGGCTTGGCCGGCCGGCTGCGGCAGACGGCATACTTCTTGCATTCGTCGTCTGCTGCAGGCATCTTGAGGACCTAAAGTTGCAGTCGTAAATATTTCAGAAACGAGCGATTACCGGCACACTTCTGTCGAAACACATATGACATTCAAGCTTTCTATATCTGTGATTTTTAGAAGTTTAAATCCTACTCCTGATTTTTGAACGGTCGGGTTTTCGTAGCGAAACCGAGCCACATGTATTCGTCCATAACAACGACCCTAGCAACGGTTTGTTTGGACCCATGACGTCACACTTACGAAGTCAATTGCCCCCTAAGGTAGATCTTTTTATACCAGTCCTCTAATCGTCTCTTTGTTGCCTCGATAGACGGCCTATGCGGGCCGCTGGAGGCTGTAGTCTCGTTCGAGGCATGCCTGTCCGCTGGTGCGGCTGGCCTAACCCCAATGGTTTGGTGTCCATCTCTAGTAACAGTGAAGCCCAATACTTTGGCAAGCTCCAGAGGGTTTTGAAGGTCTCGGTCGTTGTCTCGTGACCGGGATGGCCGGAGTCCTGCGCATTCCAGTACAATGTGTGTTACTGTTTCGTCGTGGGCCCCACACACCCGGCACACGCTTGTGGTCACGGTAGAATCGAAGTGTCGTCTGTAAGACAGAGTCCTTAGTGCCCCAGCTCGTGCCTCAAATAGCAAACGACTACCCAAGCTATTATCGTATAGCCTAGCCTCCAAGCCGATGGTCCTCTTGTTTGCAACATACAAGTCTTCAATTGGTCATCATACAACATCATGCAACATACAAGTCTTGTTTGCAACATAGTCTTCAATTGGGCATCTTTGAGCCACTGCTGTGTTTCCTGGTCGCGAACCTTTTTCCGGACCTCTCTCTCCCATTCCCTGGCCGACGACGCTTGCGCCCCCGGTCCTGCTCCCTGGTGGTCGAGGCGCGAAGTCCCCGCCTTGCCCCCTTCGCTCCTCGCCCCCTCGTAGCACGAGGTTGCTGCTTTGAAACGTTCTTCTGCGTTTCGAGCGCTCGCACTAGAAAGGCACGCCCCAGAACCAGGAGCGCGAACTAGCTCGAGCTTGTAACTTTGGCAAACGGAGTATCGGCAACGTGAGCGATCGAACGCGTCAGCAAAGAATTCACCATTGACGGAAATAAGAGTAATGTAAGAACTTCAATTTTGACGGTGTTGGCAGTGTTGGTTTCAGGGCGCAATGATTTCAAGCTTCCACCATGCTCATTGCAAACACCATCGAACTTGTTGTTCGCAAGGTGATGACGTCAGGAGAGGAAACCATAGGAGGGCGCCACCAAAACATCTCGCCGCCATTGGAGTATTCACTGGCGCCCATAGTTCTGCGCCCGACTGCTGAGCGCGTGTTGACGAGCTTCCAGTTTGCCACGTGCATTCAGCACCATGAATATTTGCGGTCTTTGCAGCCTATAGACCTTTCCAAAAACGAGCTTGTGGCCGGTGCCATTTTGAGCGTTCGTGCGTATGGCGCGTGCTTTGCTCGCTTTCTGAAGCGACGAACACGCACGTGCTGGGCTGTGAAGATCGCACGCTGGACTGTGATTTTGTAAACATTGGAAAGGTCTATAGGGAGTATTCACTGGCGGCCATAGCTGTGCGCGCGAATTCTGAGCGCGTGCTGATGGCGAGCTTGCACAGTTCTTTTGCAACGTGCATTCCGCACCATCAAGGGTGCCGGTCTTAGCAGCCTATTGATGTGAGCTCGTTCTGAGCATGCGCTTTAAACAGCCCCCACAAATATGGCGTCCAGTGAATACTTCCTATTAATGGGAGCTCGTTCTGTGCATGCGCTTTAAACATCGCCCTCAGATATGGCACGGGAGAAGGGCAGGACCGCTAGCGCGGAGATGAGTTTTGAGAGAAAACCAAAAAATAAAAACTTGCTAAATTTCCAGATAAAAAATTAAAGACGTTTACAATCCTGTGTTATGCCGAATTAGAGCGCAGCTCTTGAGAAAGAGGAGCGAGGGTACGGAGGGAAGGATATGCCCCTCCTCGCCTGCTGCCCTCCTATTTAGCGAAACATTTTTGCTCAATTTCCCGTTAAATTTATCGCAAATTTCTCCGCTAAATTTAGCGGGGAAGTATTCCCGCTAAATTTATCGCAAATTTCTCCGCTAAATTTAGCGGGGAAGTATTCCCGCTAAATTTATCGCGACATTTAGCGAGAAATTTCCTTCTAAATTTAGCGGAGAAATGTAGCGAAAAGTTCCCGCTAAATTTAGCGGGGTAACTGAATTGGTGTTGAGGTCACGTGACGTAAATTCCCCCACTAAAATTAGCGGGGAAATTAAGCAAAAATATTTTCTTGCTAAAATTAATGGGGAAATTTCCCATAATGCAACGCGCGCAGTTACGCCGACGCCGCTCAACCCGGAAACGGGTGCCTAAGAGCTGGGCTCTAAAAGTTAATTACTCAAAAGAAACAAACAGCATAATTATACCAAGTGTTCATTTTCCTAATTAGACCGTTGCCAAAGATTAGTTTGACGTCAACGTTTTTTTTTTTTTGTGCGATACGTACTTTTTGGAGGAGCGATATGGCCAGCGCTCTGTGGGACACTCTGTATGAACATGCAGGGCGGTAGAAATAGAAAATAGTTGGAAGAAATTGAACAGCAGCTACAACAGGAAAGAATGAGTATATATGGATTCGTAGAAACCATGGTGAACAATAAAAAGCAAGATGATTTAAATTGTAATGTGAATCATGATTTAAACCGGGGTTTTAAGTTACACCGGCAGAAATAATAACTCAAATTACCTTTTTTTCGCTCTTTGTCTATCATTTAATGCTTTCTATGTGCACTTGTTTTGTATTTAATAAAAAAAAAAAAAAACACTAGTCAAAGTGGATTTATATACGGTTGAACAAGAATAATTCTGAGCAAATCAAAGTGTTGAGTTTTTTTTGTTTTTCTTGTGACATTTCATTTATTTTGTCAGTTATGTTTTGTGACACTGAAAGCAGATCAAAATGCAAAAGAAAGACACCAATACAATAGAAGTTAGGTCCTATTGCAAGCAAATCAAAACGCGAAGAAAAAGCAAAAACAGGTTTTTCACTGTATGGTGTGTTTATACTAATAAAGAAATTTTTTTATACTAAACTTTAAAAAATTTAAATGTACAGGAATCCCTTCCTCCGTATTGCCCGCCCCCCCCCTCCCCCCCCCCCCCCCCCCCCCAATTAATCCTCACTGTGTGGAAGGAGCGACAAAGAAAGGGTGGAAGGATTGGGGCCGTGGTGAGGAAAACGGCGGATTTGGAGAACGTGTCGTCCTGGGATTTGTTTGCCCGTGGATCGGCTGTAATGCTAAGGAATACGAAAGGCGAATGCTGAACTTTATATCACGAGATATCAGAGAGAAGGGGGGTAAGCATGAAATTGCGATGTTAGGAGGTATGCACGCTCATCTGGAGGATTTTGATGGATACACGGACGCGATAGGAAACATGTTACTGGATATTTGCGATGAGCAGGATTAGTGGTGGTTAAAGGACACATCCAAAGGAAAAACACGTTTTTTAAACAGCTTAGATGGAAAAAGGATGTAATAAAACGATTTTACAACGAAGAAAAAAAAATGTTTAGAGCTATATTTACGGCGCTATACTAATTTGTAGTTAGCGCCCGCGGGCGCCGCGGAAAAGTGGCCCTTATTTATCACGTGGTGCTTGCGCTCTTTCGGAAGCTTCCTATGGCCTCTAAAAGTAACTTATTCATCTTTGTTTGAAGTATAACAAAAAAACTAAGATTAATAAGTAACTTTTAGAGCCCAAAGGAAACTCCTGAAAAAGCGCAAGCAGACGTGATAGACCTGGCGCCGGTCAGATGACGGCGGCGGCGCCCCGAAGCAGACGAACTTCTGCGGCGGCGGCGACGGCGGCGTGGAGAAACGCGTTGAAGCGACGTCGCACAACGCTCAGCGTGCGGCGGCGGCGTGACTTTGCGGCGGCGCCGCGGCGGCGACGCAGCGCGGCGGCGCGCGGGCCTACCACGTGACCAGCGGTACCCGCGGGCGCCAACTACAAATTCGATTTTCGCCGTAAATATGGCTCTAAGTTTTTTTTCTTCGTTGTAAATTCGTTTTATAACATTCTGTTTCCATCTAGCCTGTTTTAGAAAAGTTTTTTTCCTTTGCATGTGTCCTTTCATAACAAAGAAAAAGGACAGACTACTAGCCAGATCACCTACAGTCAATGAGACTTATGTCACAGAAGATACGCAGGAAGCTTTCACCCGGGAAGGATAGAACAAGAAAAAGATTGAAGTTATTGCCTAGGTAGTGACTATAAGCGCACTTGGATCAGTTTTGACAGAGCAGAAAGGCATCAAGCCGAAGATAAAGAGGAGTACAGAACGTCACTAAAAACACAACTGAAAAAAGTGACTACGAACATAGAAGAGGCCATATTGAAGCAACCTGATGAATTATATAATTATGAGAATCTAGTCAGACAATTGAGAAAGGAATTATGGGAAGTTAAATGGCGAGGCGGTCAACAAAGCCACAAGCCAAAAGTTATTGGGATGAGGAGATGAGGGAATCAAGAGGACAACGTCAGAATGCTTCAAGGGAGCATAAGCAGGCAAAAGTAAGGAAGAGTTTACCAGAAGATGTAGAAATAAAGCGGGCAGGATTTTTAAGACCTAGAAAGAAGGTAAGGGCTATAATAAACGAGATAATCTGAGAGATTCGAGTGAATGGCAAAGGTAAGTAAACAAAAAGGATAGGAAAGCAGCCGGTTAATTTTAGCACCACCTAAATTCTCTAGACAAAGGAACAAGACGGAAAATATTTTTGATTACACCGGAAGAAAATAAACTGAAAGGGGAAGCAGGAATTAAATACTTTGCTAGGGTGATATAAAGGAAGTTTACCAAGCAGATCTTAACGTCAGGGGGAAAATAAGGAAACCTTTCGAATCACATCAAGGGAATGTAAGAAAACATGGCAGAAAGTCCCAGGAGGCAGGTGAACAGGCCCAGATGACATCCCGATCGAACTTGTGAAGATATTGTATCAGCAATCCATGATAAAGCTTCGAAAAGCAAACAACAAAGATGATGACAAGAGAGTTTCAAGGGATTGGAAGCTAAGCAGAATGAATCTTATATACAAAAGTAAAAAAGAGAAGAGGACTATTAGATCTTACCGCATAGCAGTAAGTAGTGGTAGTAGTAGTAAGAGTAAACGTGTTTATTCGACAAAAACAGGAGAGGTAGAGGAGGGGGATGGCGGCCGGTGACCTAGACGTCTGGGCGATGTCCATGATATTGCTATAATTATTAATTTATTTATTTATCATACCCTCAGAACCTAGGAGTAGGTGTTAGTTACAAAAGTGAACAACTGATTCGTGCATTGTGATGGGGTGCTTGATGGTCACGACGCCTTCGGAAAGTCCAGTCCACAACTACGTCCCGAAGAAGGGCATGTTGGCAGGCTGTGGAGAAAGCCTGTGACCGAGCTATTTTGTTGCAATGATAGAAGAATAGGTTGGTGTAGAGAGAAGCGATTGCTTGGTTTAGAAGGGTGAGGAAAAAAATGTGTATAAAAGAGAGACGGAAATGTTTCTTACGTGCGGATAGTATATAGAGAGGGACCGATTGGATTTCGTTAGGGACACACTGACGTAAGATAAAAGAGCCGTTTGAGGTTAGAGGGGACGGACCTGAAATTGCGACGGATATGTTATGACAGAGGTAAGTGTATCTCACAAACAAAGTTGTACCCCCGCTGATAATGTGAGCTGAAACAACTGATCCGGCCTTTTTCTGCGTCTGCGGTCCCCAAAAGTTCTACTAGGAACTTTTAGCTAACTGTTACCATGTTCCGCGTACCGCGCTACCGGAACCTTTGAAGCTTGCCTTTAATAAAGTGCGCGCCCCGTGGATACCGTAAAGGCGGGGCGCGCGCAGGGGTTATGACACGCCAAAAATAAAATATGAGATAACAGTACTGCTAGGTCCCATTGTATATTCCTATAATCCTGCTAAATTTGTTTTGAAAATGGCGCGATAGTTTCGTGGATAAATCGATTTATATGGGGGTACCTCGGAGGGGCGGATCGGGGTGGAGCTGGAGGCTGGCTACGTAGCCAGCCTCCGCGCGGTGACCCCTTGCACGCATTCACAGACTTGTCTCTCTTGGCGTCACGAGCTTCGGCTTCCTCGTTTACCCTCCGTCTTTCGAGCATGCGGTCCTTGACGGTTACGTCTACGGCATCGCTCGCCTTGTCAAAGTGTTCGACATTGATCGCAGCAGCGATGAGAGTGATTGCTATCAAGAGATGCTGGAAGTTGCTCATTCTGACTGCGACCCGCTGGCGACCAGCTCCAGCGACGGCGAGTTACGGACGAACTCGCCGTGGTCACCGTCGTCCGGGGTTATCTCGCAGACTCACGCAGGGCGGTAGGTCAACGGGCCGGGGCGAGAGCGAGAATAGCGTTCGGGCTGCCGAGTTGCGTGAGCGGTTTTGATCGCACCGCGGCGAGGAGAGCTTGGGCGATCATGGGGGCGCCTAGAATGAGAGAGCGTTCATGATCACGTGGTTTATGGACACCATGGTGTGTCTAACTTTGGCGGTGTTGCCTGGTCGCCAGATGAAAATGATAAAAATTCATAAATTGAATATTGCAATTACCAGAGCTCTAAAAATTGCGTAACTTGGCGTATATACTAAGTAGCCTATGAGCATTCTCTTTCAAGAATAATCTATCCGTTTAATTTCGTGTCATAACCCCTTTAAAGGAGCTGTGCAACGATTCTAACGTTGAAAGAATTTGCATCTTCTACTTTTCACATTGTTTATCTTGTCACAAAAGACAGAAAGCACATCTCCTTCCTTCGAAATGTTGCGATTCCGCCTCGTAATCGCGAGGCAAAAATTAGAATATTTCCCGACCTGCAGCCGCGAGCGGCGGCGGCATGACGTTATTAGAGAGATGGGTGACTTGTAAAAAGATAGCAAGTTGTGCAAATACCTGCTTGATAAAAGGTAATTTTTCTATAATTCTCGTCGTTCCAACATAAATATAAATGTGTCAAAAACCTGGCATCATCGACAAAACTTTGATTATACGGAGTCTTAGTGGCGCCATCTATCCGAGGTCAACAAAACCGTCAGCTCTATCTGCTACCGCGAACAGCCGCCAGAAGCCGGAGGGCGACGGGGGCAGAGCCGGACGGGGACGGGCGGACCCGGATGAGACTTTCCTCCTTTCGCCATGTTGATCGCGCTGCGCAAGCACATGGTCACGTGGTCGCGAGCGAGTGAGTTCTCGCTGCTCACTGATGGCTCTAGAGAGAGAGAGCTTCACCGGAACCCCGCGCGTCCCCCGTTGACGTCACAGCGCACGTGACTCGGAAGATGGTGAAGGGGTTGAGAGGTGCCGAAAACCTCAATCTTTGTCCATTTTTAAAATAAAAACTAGGACATGCAGGCAAAAGCGGTTTTTTTTTGTTCTTTACTTCAGAAAGGTCGAGACACCAACTCCCAAATTATTTAAGGAAATCACTGAAATTATTGCACAGCTCCTTTAAAGGCATGCATCAAAGGCTCCGTAGTGCGGTACGCGAAACACGGTAACGGTTTGCTAAAAGTCCCTATTATCTCTAAATTTGTGAAATAGACGGAAATATAGGATTTCAAGTTCGCATTCCATCCCTTGCTCGGACCACAGCTCTCTTAAAAAGTAACAAATATACGAAAAAAAAAACACGAAAAATTGTTTTAGTTTATATTGTCCGCGATAGACTTTGGCATGCACAACCAACAAACAAACGTATGGCTTTGGGAACTAGATCGCACGTTTACTCAAACATTTGTGCGAAATAAAACGGTAACCAGAGTCACCCGCTCGTATTAACCCTCCATGACATGGATGTGCCACAAACAGTTTAAAAGCGTAGCACTAGAACGCATCTGGGGGTTTTCTTTTTTATTGGACTGAATTTTCTCTAGGTAAATTAATTCAGCTCCAGACAGACCTGCGCCAGCTCTACGAGGGCGCCCCCGCAGTCCTTGCGGTGCAAGAAAATGGCTGCATTTCCTTGGGCACCGGTGTTGGCTTTCTTGGAGAGAGTGCTCACGTTCTTGCCCCTGAGGTCTTCCATAGCAGCCTGAATGTCGCCCACTTCCAGGCAGATGTGGTGCTTGCCTCCGCCCTTGTTTTTTCCCCGGTAGCCCTGGAGAGGACTGTTCTCCCCCAAGGGCTGCATTAACTCAATATTGGTGTTTCCAGCTTCCACAAACACGGTGGTCCCCCCGTAGCTTTAGCGATTTACGGACTCGTTCACCTGCATCCGTTGGAAGTGATCAGACACAACTTCACCAAAACATGCATTTTCATTCATTTTATTGTGCCCACGTGTACTGTCAATGTCTGTCGCAAGCTGTCTTCACAATTGCAGTGATTCTGTACACCGCAGTGTGAGAAGAAAGCGGTTTCTGAACGGCGCCTCCTCGCCATGGAACGTTTGTCAAAGGTTCGCTCGCATTTCTGGCAAACGCCGTGAGATGCGCAACTTGACAGGGGCTCGAGGAACCATCCTTATTCGCGCAAACATTTAGCAATATCGCGCGGCGTGCGACCGCGCCTGCGCGGGATAGAGTAACAGCACATGCTCCGCTTGCGGAGCAGAGTATCGCAATGGTGCTCCCAGGGCGGCCATGTTGGATCCAAGTCCGCACTGCGGGAAGTGACCGTCGCTTCTTCAGGAGTTCCGGACGCGCGGATGACATGGCTTCGAGGCGGAGTGCTGAGGCGAGCGGAGTTAAAGCCCCTCTATTTTGGGAAAAGTGCCGCCATTCATTGTTATGGAAGTGCTCGAGACAAGTGCAGCGCGCCACTTCTGGGAAGAACAGAGCGTCTGAAACCTGGTTTAGTGTTGCGCTGTGCCGCCGTGATCTTACCAAGGGCTGCGCGTTGCACCTGCCTCTTGCATCGACGTGGCGCACGTTCTTTCCACGAGCCAGCAGCCGCCGGTGTGCGCGAGCACACGCAACGAAAATGACGTCAAAGACCTCCATTCGCGCATAAGAGCTAGGACAGTGAAATGCATGGGCTTCGGGCCAAAGGAGAATAAAGACAGGCTTTGCATCTCTACAAGTGAAAGCTACGTGCTTGTTAGACCAATTAATCGCTTACCTTTTACACCAGACACCACTGTGTAGATGAAAAACTTGTTTTTATTCTCCTTTGGCCCGAAGTTAATACATTTCACTGTCATCTTAACCGCGAATGGAGGTCTTTGACGTCATTTTTGTTGCGTGTGCTCGCGCACACCCGCGGCTGCTGGATCGTGGAAAGAACGTGTGCCACTTATTATGGACACTAAATTTCTTGTTTCAGTATCCCTTTAAGCGGAGCAGAGAAGATATAGTGCGGTGACACCATAGTTTTAAAGATATCGACGCCTCAAAGTTTTGTTTGGGGCGCGGTCGACAAAACTGAAACTAGCCGCTCGAGGTGATCGCCATCGGTGCTGTGCAACGCTATAACTATGCTAGTCATCGGTAGCCTGGTTTCGCACATGAATCAATAGGTTCCATCAATTGAAAGGGAGTGTGAACACACTTTAACGTAAAACAAAGAGTCAGCAAATTGCCTTTAAATGCAACAATTTTTGTACTTTGCGCAAATACCGCTTAGAACGAATCCCTGACGTTAATTACCTATGAAACACGCGTTCGTTTTTCACCCCACGCAATTAGCGGCGAGATGTTTTGGTGGCGCCCTCCTGTGGTTCCCCCTTGTGACGTCATTACCTTGCAAACAACAAGTTTGGTGATGTTTGTTATTAGCATGGTGGAAGCTTGAAATCATTGCGCTCTCAAAGGAACACTGCCAACACCGTCAAATTTAAAGTTCTTTCATTCCTCTTAGTTCCGTCGATGATAAATCCCCTTTCCGACGTCACAGTCAGCGTTCGGCCAATCGTGGAAGGCCGACCACAGCGGCGCTTTCGGTCGCGCACGGGGCTAATAGGAGTCCCAGAAAAAAAATTAAAGAAAAACGAGCAGCGTTCACCCCCTCAACTCGCAGCCAGAACAAGCGGCCACGTGATCTGGAGCTGATTATATGCCACCAATGATGATCATAGCCGCGCGCTGGGGTTGGCAAAGCACAGGACACGCGCTGAATTACAGACATTGTTATGGCTCGGCTACTGTTGTCGTTGCAGCGATTGGATACGGAACACCCGAATGCTTCTCGAGCTAGTAATTATCACGAGCCTAAATCGAGTGCTCACGCAGTGCTCGGGTCCAATCTATGAATCGCATTAAAATATCGTCATTTGGGTGTATACTTCAATCCCCATGTTATGTCATTAAATTTTGCAAAGAAGAGATTAAAGGAAAATGATCGCTTTTGTCCTTGAAATTACACCGTAACAAAGGAGTTTCTTGGCCAGTGGCGTTGCGTGCGAGTATCCTTGAGTCCCACTAGTGCCAGTAAGCTCGTGTGAAGTGAAAAACATTTCAATTGAATATCGTTGCACGGCCCTTTTAGGTTACTCACGGCCTAAGGATCCTCATCTCGGTAGATTTCTGTGCATGTCCGGGGAAGCACAGGCACAGGCTTGTTGCGCCCTACGAACTGAAGGCTGCAGTAGAACCTCCGCATATACAGGTACTCGTCCTCAGCAACTTTGGCATCTTTTTTAACTTGAGAATGCGCCGTTTTTTTTTTCTTCAAAACTACGTTTCACTTTTTCTTTTTTGTTATATAGACCTTTTCTTTAACGGCGCCGCCATCTTGAGAATCGCGGCGCCGACAACGCCGTCTAGCGGTTTAGAAAAAGAAATACCGGCTAGTTCTGGCAGCACAGCTATCTGGGTAGGCAACGGTGTGGGTATGGGGGGAACTTGGCTAGCAAGGAGGTTATAATGGGCAGGAGGTGGCGTCCCTATCCCCAATGCATCAGAGCCGTTTATACTGAGAGAGTTTGGCCAATGGGCGGAGCTTGTTGGCCGCTAGAACAAGCGGATTTCGCGGTAACACAATATGGCGTTACTTCTTTGTCTTGTTCATTCCTGAGAAATCGCGTAGAGTTCCTATGAGTCAGAGCCACAATATGGCGGACGGAAGTAGTCATCCCCCGGTTGTCAGACTACGCTGCTGTGGTTGTCAGGCTGTCAAAATCTCCTTAAGAAGGCCAAACTCTCTCAGTATAAACGGCTCTGCAATGCATGGAGCGAAGTGTAACGGAAGTAGGCGTGGCCACGAGCCGCGACGAGCATTTCTTGACCAATGGGAAGCCTAGTGAGTGGGCGCCGCCATTAATTTCGGTGCAAACAACCGCGTTGCGATGACATTTCCGTGGCAACGCGATTGTGTGCACCGAAAGTAATGGCGGCCCCCACTGTTATTTGAGACAGCGCTTAACGGGAGAACCGCTATGGTCGGAATTGGATGAGATTATTATAAACGAACGCCTGGTTGCCCAGCAGAAAGTAAGTGACTAGAGTTGAGACGCTCTAGACGACGCACCGACTGAATCGGTGTTGAACAGGCGAGATTTCGAGCCCAACACTTGCCTGACCAGTAGGACTAGGAAGTCGGCGTGTAGCGGACGCTCTCGACACCGCGCGACCGCGCCTGGAGCGTCGTCTCGAACGAGTCGTCGTAGCGCGGCTTTGGAAAGCGATCGCGAGTCAGTCATCGTAGGCACGAACGCTGAGAAGGGCATCGCGGGTTGAGAAAGCCGTACAAATTCTGCTTCGAGAAGATGTTGGTTTCACTCCGCCGTGATGAGTATTCGGGTTCGCATCGAAACATCTTTTGGTGCGCCGATCGAATCGAAAGCCAGCCGCGACAGCGAGCAGACGAAGTAGACCGCAGGCACGGTGCAGACGTAGCCTAAGTGGCCTAAGCCTAACGACCGAGCGGAGAGCAGACGATGGGAGCATGGTTGAATTTAGTTTGGATGAGAGAGCGTCGGTGCGCGGGGCAGTCTGGGATTGGGTTGTTCTTCCGGCTTCGCTGGGTATGACGTCATGCCGGGTCCTGTCTATTTAAACGTCCTTGTTGGCTAGACTTGGCTATGGTTGGCTGCAATAATTTGGTTGGAGCTTGTCCGGTTGAATCCAGCTGGCTACTCACAGGCCATCACCTTGCCTCCTCGAGAGAACGACGACGAAGACGGTGGGGTGTTTTGATTGAGTTTCCACAGCGAAGTATATATGAGCAGTTTAATGTAGTCTATGCAGGTAAGTTCTCGACATTTGATAGCTCCATCTTGAGTGGTGGCATGTAGACTTTTTCATACCTTTCACATACCATGGGGCTTGCAGTGATAACCTGATTGGACCACCTGCACCAGGAATTAAAATCGGTCCTCTTGTCGTAGACGAAGTGGTCGTGAGCTTAAACGTGACGTTGAGTCTGATATGAATCTCTCGCGATTCAAGCTCGCAATCGACTGACTTCATAAATAAGAATTTTTGGGGAAAATGCGAAGCTCGATAACATTGCAGCCACACTCGCGCTGCAGCTTCTTGTGCTCATGGCACACTTTCTGCTATTGTTCTTATGCTTTTTAAAATTATTTATCCATCCGACTACCACGCAGTGGTAGCCAGACAACCGTAGATTTTAGGAAATTTCAGCACGGTAAAAAGGAGCACTCGGAACTACCTCATGCACGACGTTCGTTTTTAAGCCTTTTCGCCCATACCCTTGGCGGTTGCATACCCTGTGTCAGCGGGCAATCCAAAAATGCACCAGGTCGAGGGTACGTCAGTTACTGGCTGGTTTGAGGTTATGCGAAAAAGGTCTATAAGAAACATATAAACGGGCATATAACTGTGCGGTTCACGTGAATCAGTCAGCATTCAATGATCTCACCTGCTATGTAAGCGGCGCTTCTGCCCATACCGGCAGAAGCGCCGCTGCATTTTTCCCCTGAGGCCAGAGCTTTCATTTTACATCGTTTTTCTGTAGTTGTAGGAATGTTTCGGCAAGTAAAATTAGGAAGAACACCGTGTCGTCGCTGGGGCCCTTCATCTTCTCCTTCACTGGCAAATCGGCCAGACGCTGACTGGACGCAAATCGAGCGTCACGTGCTCTGCGTGGCGGTTCTTTATTAGCTTGAAGTTCAGCGAAAGCTGGGGGCGAAAGGTCATAACTTTGAGAGGTGCTGATCTTTCCTTGTAGCACGTGCAGCGAAAGCAAACAACCGAAGCTACGAGCTTGGATTCGCAGTCTTCACTTCGTTCCGTGGAAACAATGGGACTATACTTCGTCTCACCTTAGCATGGACTAACCGCGAAGGCTTTGCTAGCGCGAGCGGCCAGCCTTGACTGCCTTGACTAGAGCACTTGCTGCACGAGCGCTCGTGCAGCCGTCGCGGCTTCACTCAAAGCGACTAGCTCGCGCTTTTAGCACGCGCGGCTAACAATAGTCCATAGTAGGCTGAGACGAAGTATAGAGCGAGGTCCGCGGATTTACCGCGGACATTTTACCGTGATGACGTCAAGGCCACGTGATACACACATTTTATTGGTCGGCGGACCTGGTTCCCTTAATTTGCCCGCCGTGTGAATACACGGAGGTCATCCGGATTATCAATGGTGTTGAACGCGGTGTCAGATAAGGTACCTTAGTGTTCGGCGTCTTTAGGTCATCCCTTGTTGTTTTGTTTTTGTGTGAAAAGTGGGAAGAGGGTGTGAGGATAAAATGGGACTTGTCCAATCGTCACGAGGTTTGGGGATTGACGGTTGTAATTCCGATGGCGACGGAGGTGCTTCACTACAAAAACTCTCTTTTGAAAATAACCGCAGCTGTGTTTTGAGACTTTGGTGTCCTGCCCCTTTTTCTGTTTGTTTCATGTCTCCATGTTTTTTAGTAACTTCACAAACTGAAATTGTTACACGCGCATATCGTGTAGGATTTGTAGTCTTCAAAATTATTAGGAAAAGGTAAACAGTCCTTCCGATTTTAATTATCACACCGCGATTTGGCGTACATTTAGCGGTCGGTCGGCGCTAACACGAAATTATTAAACATTCGAGAGGCTGTACCTCTATAAATAGGTTACTTTTATTTATGTTCTTTTCTCATATAAAAATAATTAAAAAAAAGGTCACCACACAAGTGCAGCATTTTCAACAGAGCCCAGCTGCACTGCGATGCAAAAAAAAAAAAAAAAAAAAAAAAGCTCGAGGTACACTTAAAGCACTTCTTAGTAGTTGTGAACGCGAAGGCATGCAAGCCGCTCGTCCGCTCCCTTTTTCGTCTGCTGCGTACTTTTCGTCGCCGGTCAGCGCGCGTGCTCCCCTGGTGAACTTGGACGCTCCGTGTTAACGGCGCGCCAAGGGGTGAGCGGTCGTGGAAACTGACGAGTGCAGCGGCCAATGGGAGCCCCGTCGACGCGCGCCAGCCAATGGAACCGAAGGCGATCGCGGAAACTAGGTGCCGTTTTCGCGCTTCATACTGATGACGTCAGCTGGCTCTATAAAGCAGTTAATGCTTTCGCATTAAAAATATTTTCAGTGCGATTAGAATGATGGGTCAAAATTTCTCACGGAGAGCGCCCTTCAGGACCTACTCATTGGTGGAGCCACTCGGCTATTTTGTGTCGTACAGGCGCACCAAACGGTCGCTCAGTGTCGGCTTCTTGTCTACAGTCTCGTTCACACACTTCGACTTCTTAGGACCGGGTGCCTCGAAACCTCTTAAAATCTCTACCGGCTAGTGAACACACTGGCGCCCCCTATCGGGCAGCAGTGGAACACTATACTCTATTTCACCTTATGATGTACCGCAGGAAAGGCTACAAGCGCGAGCTCCTTGCACTAGGGCACGTCTCTTTGGTACAAGCTCTCGTGCATTAAGGGCAGCTGTCAACGCTATGAGCTCGCGCTTCTAGCCTTCGCTGCGGTACA
Source organism: Ixodes persulcatus (assembly GCA_013358835.2). NCBI lineage: Eukaryota > Metazoa > Arthropoda > Arachnida > Ixodida > Ixodidae > Ixodes > Ixodes persulcatus. Next base: position 18,703 of record JABSTQ010001034.1, on the reverse strand, counting down.
ACATAAGGTGAAACGGAGTATAGGCGGTCCCGTATATTATTATTATTTGCTATAATTTCGCGCTTCATTTTGTCTTTTTTTGATATAATAAACCAACATTTATCAAACGTAGTGCGTACATTTGACCTCACAAATACTACAAAAGCCTCGCTCTAGTAATATGCAATTCCAGGGTCAGCGCATAGATGGCGTCAGTATATCAGTGTGTTCTCTCGTTGTTAGAGGTCTTAAGAGGTTTTAAGGAACTCGGTTCTCAGGAGTTGCAATTGTATGAACGGGCCTTAACGCTTGGGATCGATCCCCTAGACTAGAACAACTCCCCTCAGGTACAGGAGTAGGTCTTTCAGCGCTCTATTTATTACGCATTTCTGTCCGCCCGACATCAGAAGCTCGTTCAGGATTCACTGAATGGGAACACATGCTGGTGTCCTGTTTGTGTTTTTTTTGTCTTTCTAGACGTGTTTCTGACACCGTGTGCGTGCAGAACAGCCTCTCGATTTCAAAAGTTTTAAATATAATGCATATTAAGAGTTTACCCTGGTGAATACCTCGATATATACATATATATATATATATATATATATATATATATATATATATATATATATATATATATATATATATATATATATATATATATATATATATATATATATATATATATATATATATATATATATATATATATATACATATATATATATATATCGAGGTATTCACCAGGGTAAACTCTTAATATGCATTATATTTAAAACTTTTGAAATCGAGAGGCTATATATATATATATATATATATATATATATATTATTTTTTAATAAAAAAATTCAGTGGCCATTTTCTGGTCTATAAATCATAACGATGCGCGGCCGATTTCTATATTAAAAATCAGTGAAAGACCGAACTCACCGAGGTCATCTCCGGCGATGGGTGCCGGCCACCAGGACGAGAGGTGACCAATGAAAACGCGACATTTAGTTGAGATTGCAAACGCTGTTATTACAAAATGTGTATGCTTTTGTAATGATAAAAGCAAATAAAAGAAGTCGAAAAATAATTTTTCGCGGAGAGGGAACATAATACACCAATAATCGTCTCAAAAACAACGCACGTTTTTTTTTTTTTTTTTTTGTCATAGTTTCTTGTACTCACAAAGCCTGGCAGTTCGACGACGGAGCCATAGAGCGCCCGGTCTCAGAGGATCTGGTAGCACAGGGCAATTCTAGGGGAAGCTTGCAGTGAGTGCCCAGCTTTTGCAGCGGCGAGGACGCGCGAGGAACGCGAGGAGCACGAGCGGACATTCCATCGCTCGGGACAAGTGTGTTTCGGCGTCTCGCCGCAGCGGGGCGCCCGTTACATGACTCTCCTCAGAATCGTATATGTAGAGAGTTCGGCCATTCGTTGGGAAGTATACAGGTTTGCAAGTCCGGTCTCAGGGCGCCGCCATCTTGCTCAGCGGGGGGCGCTTGGGCGCGGCCATAATCTGATTACGACGCCCAAGGAAGGCTTTGTAATCGGATTATGACGCTTTCAAGCGCACCCCAGCCAAGCAAGATGGCCAGCGCCCTGAAGCCGGACTTTCAAACGTGTGTAGGAGACGAATGAGCAGGCGCCATTGGCCGAAAGCGGTGAAAGCGGACTGGGCGTCTTCACAAATTTGAATGTGGCCAACCAGAAGCCGGAAATAATACCCTGGTGGTGGTCGCGAGAAACAAACTTAATAAGTGCGTCAGAGCAACTCTCGGTGACTGAAAATATGGTGCAGGTAATGTTTCAATCACGGTGATCCAAAATCATGGTAGAAGAGTGCAACCAGCGGAACGGTCGACATAATCCGTACGCCAAGAGCCGAGGGCCGGGAATCTGCCGTCCGAGCGGTCACACTTTGTCCAAGCAAAATAGATTTGAGCGACACACTCGTTTCTTACATCTTTTTGTATGATCATAATTGAAACATCACGTGCATCCTATTTTCAACCATGAAGGGTTACTACATTTCACTCTTATGCGCTTATTAAAACAATATACCAACATATACTTCTGATTAAAGCTGTTTCTCGCTACCACCCCTAGGGGATTCTTTTCGGCTTTTCGTTGGCCAAGAGAGCATAAATCCCCAGTGGAAATATTTGCAAGTGGTACCACTAGCAAGTGGTACCACTTGCTTGTGGTACCAATTGCTAGTGGTACCACCTGCTAACAGTACCATTGTCATATAGATGCACAATAACAAAGCCAGATGTTAGTCTTTCTTACTTTTATTTTGCAGTTGAGAGTGCTTGTAGAGGAGAAGTGCTTGGGCTGATGAAGATTAAAAGTCCTCAGCCCCAGGCGCCTCAGAGCTTTTTGGGAGTCCTGGATCTTTTGTGACAGGACTGTCAACATGTTAGTAATGACTTGCTGAACAAGCACCTTGTTCTGGTGTCCCCAATGTTGCACTGTTTTTGCAAAGACAACAGAAAATTAGTAATCTAATAACAGCTCATGGGAATACAGTCATATGATTGAACAGATTGAACTCATTTACCTATGACGAGGCCAACTTTGAAGGGACACAGTTCCTTCCGGACCACCGCATTTTGTTTTTGTTTGTCCTTCGGTGCCACCTTGCCCCCATAAGTCCTTCGGGCCTTACTTCGGACAAGTCCCACGCGATCCCAAATCACTTGCGCCACGTCTTTGGCTACCATAGTTGGTTTGGTCTGCTTCATTCTTTTTTCTTCTTGATATAAGTCAGTGGTGGTTCCCCGATTCACATGGTACTGTGGGTCAAAAGGGTATCGTAGCTTTGGCAGCGGTCAACTCCAAATCCACAATTCACGCGATTCCAATCGTCGCGATGAGTTGCCTCGTGCCACTCAGGCGTTTGTGTGTGAAAGCTCGATGCTCCAGAGTCATTACTCTCGATGGAATCGATCGCGCGGTGGTCGTTATGCAACTGGGAAGGGTAGGCAGATTTACCCAGGGTAGAAGGAACACACTCACGTGAGGCTTGGTGGAACAATAGATTGTGCCGTTTATCATCCCAATGGGAAAAATTCTGCCCCGATGACTGACGGGAAGATGGAATTCCACATGAAGACTGTCGACGGCGATCGACCGTTTGAGCGACGTGAGTGACGTTGCAGCTCAGTCGGTTTCCAGTGGCAATGGTCAGCTCTTTAGCCTCAGTCTTGGTCCTTTCAATGTTTAGGACGATCTCGATAACTTGCTCGAAAAGAATGTTGCGTTCCAGGAGCAGCCGTTCTCGAATGCTAGCTAGGTTGACAGTGCTTTAGCCGTGAACTGCTCTCTGATGTTTTTGTCCTGTTGAGGACCGAAGTTGGTCGGAACTGCCAAGTCCCGTAGGACAGTCAAGTAATCTGACAGTGATTCTTCGGGCTGTTGATAACGCTGGCGGAACCGGTGACGCTCCAGGTCGATGTTGCACGCCTTTTTGAAATGCGAGCTGAGGGTGTCGACAGCCTCTTGGTAGACATCTCTCGTCGGAGTTCTAGATGCGGCTGCCGCTGACGTGGTTGCTGGCAACGGCACAGCGACAGCGCGGGAGGAAGGCAACGTGTCGAAGACCCGTTGACCCTCCCCTCTCAGGCAGTGGCGGAGCAGGGGTGCTATGTTGCGCTTTTTGGACTCCCAGGAGACTTGGAAGAGGGAAGTGACGTCAACGACTAGAGAAACGCAGATTGGATGTTGACAGAAGAAAACAAAATCAACATCCAATCTGCATTTGCTGCGTTGTTGACGTCACTTCCCTCTCCCTAGTCTCCTGGGAGTCCAAAAAGCGCAACATAGCCCCCCAGGGGGCTATGTTGCGCTTTTTGGACTCTCAGGAGACTAGGGAGAAGGAAGTGACGTCAATAACGCAGCAAATGCAGATTGGATGTTGATTTTGTTTTCTTCTGTCAACATCCAATCTTCGTTCGCTCTAGTCGTTGACGTCACTTCCTTCTTCCAAGTCTCCTGGGAGTCCAAAAAGCGCAACATAGCACCCCAGGTATCGACGACATTCCGAGGGCAGTGCGTGAACACCACATGCCGCCATGAAACATTTAAAGAGCGAAATCCATCGCTTCCAGCGAATTTCCGACTTCCCTCGTTTACTCAAGAAGTCTTGAGGAGGTTTGATGCCAAATCCGCCGTCCATTCTGTCGTCAAAAGAATGTGGAGTCCTCGGTGAATCCGGCGGGTCGGGAAGGAACGTTCAGTCACCTGTGCTGCTCTCATGAGTTATGTTGAATTCACAGCGCGAAATGACAAGGAAGGATAGACAAGGCAGACAGGATAGAGCGCTGCGCTCTATCCTGTCTGCCTTGTCTATCCTTCCTTGTCATTTCGCGCTGTGAATTCAACATAACTCATGAGACCAACCAGCCCACCAGACGATCGTGATGCTCTCATGAGACTCTTTATTAAAAAATGATGATGATGAAGAAGAAGTAAGTGAATGAACACATAGCATAGAAGAAGACGAAGTTATCCGAATATGTGAAAATATAACAATGAAGACATTACACCCCCAACGGGTACACGCAGTACACGTGGCAAATGACTGCTTAAGAAACGCAGGGCGTGACTCGTTATCTTCCTGGTTCGTGATTGGTTCTCCGGCGGTCGTGTCGGGTAATGTCGCATTCTCATTGGCTGTGAAGGATGACGAGACGCTCAAGACTCGCCACGCCCTGCGTTTCTTGAGCTCGAGCTCAAGAAACGTCTTGTTGCATGTTTTTCAATTTAAAGAAAACACCTCCAAGAAGTGCATTACTGTTTGCGGGAACAGATTTCCAAAACTTCTAATGGCTTAGATTTTTTCTGTGTGTTTTGAGATTAATATATTGTACTCATGCAAAATGTAGCATATCAACATGCATAAACTTTTATCACACTGTATACATGTGTGAAATATGTTGTGAAACTATTTGAATTGCGTCTCAAATAAGTGTGGATGTATTACTTTTTCTTGAAAAATCTTTACATTCATTGTCTCCGATCCTGGCTTTTTGTAACTAAAAGCAACATGTTTAAGACACCTGAAACTTCTTGTAGACTGAATCTGGAGCCACAGATTTTACTTATTTTATTAGTGATATATGTGATTTTGCAAACTGGTGCCACTTGCAACCCAAGTGGTACCACACGCGCTCGCTTCTCACAATTCTCAGAAATAGTGAGTCATGCCATGCGGTTAAAATAACAATTAAACGTTTTGTGGAAAAAAAAAAAGAAAGATTAGCGCCTTTGTCAGATTTATTGTTTGCCACTGATTAAATGGGTAATTTTCCGTGATGCAATTTGTAAGGCTTTTATTGAGTGCTGGATGTTTCACATGTATGCGCCAAACGAAGCAATTGAAAAAAAGTTGCATGATTTTGTGTGTAAGCGAAATATTCGGATTGCGACAGGCACACGTCTAACCCCTGGTTAGCTCAGTTGGTAGAGCGCTCCACCTGTAATGGAGAGGTCCCGGGTTCGATACCCGGACCAGGCGGATTTTTTCGGTCGCTCACCAGTCACCTAGCTGTGTTTGGAGATTTATGTTTGTCCTTTGTCCCTCTTGTTCCCCTTCTCCAGGGATTGTTTTCATCGTTCTTGACCAGCTCGCCTGCACCTTTGCATTTAATTGCATTATAATTATAGACCGACACGCTGTTTACAAACAAGCCCGCGTTTGCCCACACCTGGTGTGGGCACTGCGCGCGCGCAGAAACCAGATTTGGGTGAGGTGAAGCTTCTACGCATGCGCCGTGGCGACAATAGTGCCACCGCAGAGGCGTGACGTCAGAACCGCGTGTTGGTCTATAACATTATACTGATGGGAGACTTAAATAGGGTCCCGAATAGCCGGGATAAAGCTCGTGCCAACCAGTGCATCGAAGTAGCAGAATCTTAAAGACATTGTAGATGACGTTAACTTGTTCGACGTTGGAAAGTGACGATACATTAGCCCAGCCATGCGCCACACATATATTTAGGCGCGAGACATGATATAATTTATATGGGTTGTGAAAACGTTTTTGATAGTAGTTTCTAAGAACACGCTATTTGATATTTGCTTCAAGATCAACTGTGATATTAATATCTTTCGAAGTGTTGATCGTGGTGGGTTAGCCCAGAGGGTTACCCTCGTTGAGCGCGCTTCTTGCCGAGCACGGGTGCACGGCGGAGAAGCAACACCCGCGGAAGCGCGCTCCTTGGGTGTTGCCTCTCCGCAGTTTACCGCTGCCCGGTAAGAATCACACTCATCGGGGCTAACCCGCCGCAATCAACAGTTGGAAGTGGTCTATACGAACTACAAGGAGGTGACAGAAGCGTTGATCGTCTGCAATCGTCTCCGTCTTCCTCCTGATATCCTTCTCGCCACGTGAAGACACAGTGCATGCGCACTTGTGAGTGATCACCGCAGGAGGTTTCCGCCATTAAATTTCAAACGCACCCCAAGGTTTGAGATGGACTCTCTCTTCAATCTCGGCTCTTTATCCTGCCCCAGGAGCCGTGTACAGAGAGAGATTCGCGATATACACTTACCTGAAATTGCCACTAAAGGGCTGTTTATACTCCGACGTTGAGCGCAGTGAACGCAGCGTAGCGCAGAACGCGCGTCTTTTATTGGCCGGCAATCAGGAACTCGATATCTGCGACCAATCAGTATCTGTGCGCGCTGCGCTATGCCGCGCTTGTCGACGTTACGTTGGAGTATAAACGTACCTTAACATCCAAACTGGCCACCAGTCACCGCGTGCCCCAAAGCGCGCCTCCCGCATGTGCGGCTGCAACTCAAGGCCATGCTCGCATTGAAGTCGTGTACTCGATTGAGCGAGATCATATTTATTTACTATTAGTCGCAAATTTACAGTGTCGGAATGAATCACACTGTAAGCGTTACATCGCCTTTTTCGCCTTGGTATTGTATGGGTCAGCCAAATTTTAAAGCCAGTCACCTCTCTGTCGACATCGCAAAACGTACGATGCTCTTTTTGTTATGCAGACGTTCGCCTCATTAGACCTTTATTTTCAGTTTTACCTTAATTTACTTTTTTGTGTATTCGTGGCAAGATCTTGCAGTGAGCTACACCTAGATTGTATCGCATGCTAAGGTCTTGAGACAAGCCCCTGATTGGTTGGATATTCGAAAATATCAGGAAAGTCGGCACTCGAGAACATAGTTCTTCCAGGAAGACTTTAGGGCGTTTGCAACTGATTTCATCAGATTTGAGAAAATTCCAGAATTAGACCATTCGTATATGACGACAGGAAGGGCAGCTGAATGATATGACACGCATCCTGTCTGAAAACATGTCCTGTATACTGAGCTGCCGGATAAAATGTCTGTGGATGCCGCCCGTAATGAATATCCATGGAGGGGCGTTCTAACGTTGTCCAGATGTAACTCATGTACTACCTAATAGCGAAAAAAGCTCCACTTGTGCCAACCAAGGCGTAAAGAAATGAGTCATCGATACGAGATCGAACAGCCATTCGGCGCTTTTTCGCAGGCGGGATTCATTGTGCGGAAAGAGACGGTGGTGTTGCAAGAACATATGTTACTTTAGCTCTTTGGCCGTGATTTTCAACGAAAGGAGCGTGAAGAAAAATAGTTCAAAATAAGGAGTGATTTTTTTCAGCACCTAATTGTTTGACGAGCCACCGGTGGCTATTTCCTTCCTTGAAAAGAGAGAATAAAAATATAAAACTGCCTTTTTTTTTTTTCATGGGTACATTTCTGCGTTATATTTCTACTGGAAATACTCTTTTCTATTTTCCCAGTTTTTTCTGCCTGTTTCGTGGTAGTTTGAGATTACGGCAGTTTTTTTTTGTTGGTTTACCCATTTGTCGTCGCAGTCGTTGTTGTTGTCTTTGAGGTGATCTCGGTAGATAGAGAAAGAGGAAGTTCCCGTGAACTTTGCACGGAAGTACCCACGAGAAAGAAGAAGTTGATGACCTAGAGGCATCGTCAGTTACAATTTCATTACAATGTTCATACCAAGAATACTGTTCGTTATAATCTCGTTGTCCCATCTTGCTTGGGTAAGCATTTTGGACGTATCTGAAGCGAATTCTGAGGAGTGCAGTGTTCACGTTTTATAGATGGTTAAAGTCAACGAACAACGCGAGGAAACTGTAGTAGAATACAGGAGACAGGAAAGACGCTGAACTCACAACTTAATGCAAGTATTAAGTTGTGAGTTCAGCGTCTTTCCTGTCTCCTGTTTTCAGTTTCCTCACGTTGTTCGCTGACTTTCGCCATGTATAATGCTTACCAACTAGCTCAGCTCACCACCCTTCTGCAGTGTCGAAGAGAAGCGCGCTCCTCGAAGTCCACTTTGCAGTGAAGATTTGGTGTAAGGTCAAAGCCATAGAACCACTGGATACACTACACTTATTTAGTGAATAAATAAGCAACTAAATAGGCTGTAGTCACAGACAGCTTAAGAAACTTGGCGTGTGGCCTAATATGTTAACCCTTTTTGCTTGTGATTGGTTTTTTGACATTCTTATTCGCTAATGCCCTAATCTCATTGGCTACGGAGCGGTAATCCTGCGGATAATCACATGTGCGGGACTCGCCACTCTGCGCGTGTGGAAAGCTGTCAGTAGAGAGTTTTAGTATAGCGTTGCTGGCTCTTACGTACGCAATGCGCAATAGTATAGCGTACGCTAAAAATGACCTGCTCGGACCGAATTTAGTTGTGCGTTAAGGCCGGTTCAGACACTTGCGTTTGAGTGCGTTTGACTGCGTTGCGTCGAGAACCGAAAGCGAGTCACCGGCACATCTGTGCTTCGTATGAAGCGTGAAATTCAATTCAAGGAATCATCCTGGGCCGGTTTGCTCATCTTGCGGCCGCGGCTGCGGATGCGGCCAAGAGGGATTTGTCTGTCACGTGACCAGCTCCTTGGGGACAATGAAGTACCTAGCGTCCCTGCCTAATGGCGGAGAAATCCGTATCGCTTCAAGCACAAAAGCCTAATTTCGCTCGCAGAAACTGACTGCAGGAACTTTCAACTGAAGTCCAATTGACCGCCCCTTTATACTGTAGGAGCAGCAGGTAAAGGTCCGGCCAGGGAGGGTAAATATGAGCCAAAATAAAGAAAAAATCATGCAAGATAAAAGCGGTTGCAGTATGTTTATATACCGCCGCCAGCGCCGGCGGCTCGCGCCTTCTGTTGTGGTCGAGAGGTTAGAGCGTCGGTACTTCTCGTCGCGGCGTGAAAGTCCCGGGTTCAAATCACGCCAGAAACTCTCTCTCTCTTTTTTTTTTTTTGTATTTGACTGCACTACCACTAAGAATGTAGACAAGGCCCTATGAGCTCTATAAAATCATTGGGCGGGTAGTTCTGACTCACCAGTTCGTTGTTCATGACCTCGGAAGAGCGCATACATGTCTCTGGCTTTCTTTACCAATTTCCGCCACGCCTCCTGCATCTGCCGTACACTCCGCGGAAAGTTGACAATATCTTCGCATGCCCGTCTCTTCGTTCGCCAGGTAACTGTGCTGCTGAATTTCTCTAGAATTTGTTGTTTCCGTTTTCCAACTGCTCTAATTAATTCCGGTTGTTGATCCAAAGTAATTTTAGGTGCTTGCGTTAGAGAGATGGTTTGCGATGTCGACCCCTGATTCATTTTTGAATTCGGTTGCGATCGTCTGCTATTCTAACTAAAATTCAAGTAATGTGTTAAATATTACAAAACAATTGCCACAGCAAAATGTAAAGAGTAAAAATATACCTTTTATCACATTCCATGCAAGTAAAAGTATTATCTTTTTTATTTCGGTTTTACTACTTTCTCAGACGTTTGACTTGCTGCCTTGCCTGTAGGATTTCGCTCAATCAATGCATCCAGAGCTGCTAGTCTTTTTTTTTCTTTTTGCTTATTTTGTGGAAGCTTTTTTTTTAAATTGTGACAACTGCAGTTTTTATTAGTACTAAATAGGCGTTTACTGTTATTGAAAGGAGTCGTAGCAAGATAGTTGTATATTTAAAAACACATAAAATCGTAGTTGCTGGGGAAAGGATGCTTGTTTCGGCTCCGTTGGTGTGAAAGCCATACCGATGTTGTTACCTTGGTTTTCTTTTAATGAACATTATGAAACGATTGGATTAGCGCGCTAACTTGCCTTGATCTTTTTTTTTTCTTTTTTTTCTGAGACACGCGCAAAATTGCGCGAAAAAAAAAAAAAAGTTCCTAGCGCGATTTGAACCCGGCACTTTCACGCCGCGACGTGAAGTACCGACGGTCTAAGCTCTCGACCACAACAGAAGGCGCGAGCCGCCGGCGCTGGCGGAGGTATATAAATGTACTGCAACCGCTTTTATCTTGCGTGGTTTTTCCTTTATTTTGGCTCAAATTTACCCTCCCTGGCCGGAACTTTACCTGCCGCTCTTACAGTATGAAGGGGCGGTCAATTGGACTCCAGTTGAAAGTTCCTGCAGTCAGTTTCTGCGAGCGAAATTAAGCTTTTGTGCTTGAAGCGATACGGATTTCTCCGCCATTAGGCAGGGACGCTAGGTACTTCATTGTCCCCAAGGAGCTGGTCACGAGACAGAAAAATCCCTCTTGGCCGCAGCCGCAGCCGCGGCCGCAAGATGAGCAAACCGGCCCTGGCGCGCGATATAAGCATCAGGGATGTCCTGGTTTCTCGTTGCCGCAACGCAGTCAAACGCAGTCGAACGCAACTGTCTGAACCAGGCTTAACGTTTTCGAGGGAACACCGCGGATGATCTTGGTTAAATTTGCTAGAGTCGTAGAATTCCGCGTGCTTATAGCGCAACCATGCTCCTGGAAAGAAATATTGAAAATGAAAACGTGTCCAATCATTTTATTTCAAATTAAACCAAGCCGCAGCTGCCTCGTCAAGTGCGCTTTTCTGCGGGGTACAGAGGCTACGAGTACGAGTGCGTAGCCAAATTCGATCACGGAGCCTTCGTCAGCCGTCCCGTGGAAACGGTAGCTTTTATCAATGATATCGCGGAATGAATTTCATGACCTACTGATGTCCAGTGCATAGCGAGAACTTTGGCGATTTCTTTTAGAGTCGTTCGTCCGTTGGCGATGAACTGTGCGAATAGGCTTAGCGTTGAGCAGATCGCAGCGTTGACGCACATTCCGTGCGGCGAACATTTTCACTGTGCACTCCTTCAGCTGCACGGCGATCTGATTCGACCGCGGTAGGTCCCAGAAAAAATTGCCGAGCTGAACACCACGCAATTTCACGTAACACAGAACTTCGAAAACACCACATCGCCCTTGCTGCGCCAGTCGAGGTAACCGCCATCTTGAAACTGGCGCTCTCGTTGGGTCCGAGATCTCTCGAGAGCGTCCCGCAAAGCCCGCTAGCCCGCCACGCAAAATCCCCAGCGTTGCGTGCGTACGCAATACGCTAGCTCTTCTATTGCGTTCTGCGCACGCGCACTCCCAACCCGCAATTTTATTGCGTACGCAAGGCTTTAGCGTACGATCCACTAAAACTGTCTAGTAACCACGCAAGCAGCACAGATTTGGCCAATCATTGGCAATGACTGGCATTGGGCCTTTGGCCAATGGCCAGACAGCGGCCAGCCATTAGCCGATGACTGGCCTTCCATTCGCCAGTGGCCACTGGCCATGAGCCATCGATCAAACATTGGCCGATAAATGGCCACTCTTTAACCTCTGGCCAAGGGACCATTGCCAGCCATTGACCAATGATTGGCCAAATCTGTGCTGCTCGGGCATGAACTTATCTTATATAGTGTCTGTAATTCAAGTCAATTTCTTTCAACGTAGCGCCACGTGATATTCCCTGGTCACATGACTTTTCGCAGAAAACATCACATTCTTTGTTTAACATCGGTTGTGCTCCCCCTACAAAATTCGCTTGACTACGGGAGCGCGTCGTGCATAAGCAGTAAGGACAGTAGATACGTTTAACACCCAAAATATATTGCGTCATTGTGAACGCGAGGACCACGAGACTCTGAGGAAGAGTTTAAGAACATGTTGTATGTGAATCACGAGTTCCTTCCACGCTCGGGCTGCGCTGTCGACTGCGGCACATCTGAGCCGGCAGCTTTTGCTTTTGTGACGGCGCTGTTTTCCTAAGCGTTTCACACTGCGAATGGTGAATTGGCGTGACCCGTCGGGGGCTGATCGTTGTATTGGGCATGCGTCAACCTAGCTCTCCCCTAACGAGTATTGTTTTCTGCCTTGTTCACCACAGCGTCCTAAAACATAACCCCCCTCTCCCCTTCCCCTTTGCTGTCTCAAAAGATTGCTACTTCAGGTCGGCGACAAAGTGTGCTGAGCAGAAAATGGAGCCTTTCTGTCTGATGTCAGCGTTTCCTTTCATTATGTTATGCTGCAATGCTGTTAAAAGGAGTTAATATATTTTAGTTCCTTTCACATATTTCTTAATTAATAAACGCTTAGTTGGTCAATGCCCCCAAAATACAACATTTATTATCTCTCTTTCTCTCTGCTTAGTTGAAAAATCACAGTTTGAAAGGACGCCGCGACGGGGCATGATTCAGCTCTGTTTAACTCAGCTTGGAGCTAAGGGAAAACTTTTTCGCGGTAGCGAAAAAGTTTTCCCTTAGCTCCAAGCTGAAGAGTTATCCAACTGCCTGTGCTCGTGGAACAAGTGCCGACATCAGTGTATTGCTTTGAAAGCACGGACAAAGTATACCAAAGCACTCATCTTCTATATGAACTCCGCGTGAATGAGTGTGTGTGTGATGTGTCTGTGTGTGCGTGATTTACTTCATTCTAAGCGTTTGTATTTCCCCTTACCTTACCCCGCGAACTAGCCAGCCATTAAACGTAGTCCGGCTTATCTCTGCATGCTTCAATCCAACTTTTCAGCCAATTTTATCTCCTAAGTTCTATTACGCATGAAACGCAGTAGTTAAGGAGGGAACACAAAGAAATCATTACTAATTTGCCCGCTAAATTTAGCGCGAAATTTGACGTCACGTGACCGATACACCCAGTCAACTGATTGGTCTGTAGGTCACTTGATGTCAATTTCCCCGCTAATTTTAACAGGGAAACTGAATTGACGCATATGCCACGTGACATCACTTTTCCCGCTAACTTTAGCGGAGAAACTGTAGGTCTATAGGTGACACGCCATCAATATCTCCCGTACATTTATCGGGCAAACTGATTTGGTCTGTTGGTCACGGGACAACAATTTTGTTTGACAGAATGTCTGGCCCAGCGCGAAGCGCGAGGCGAGAACTCTTTTTTCTTTTCTTCTACGAGCAGTACATAGAGGGCTATATAAGAGTCTGTCTCACAAATTTCACCGCTAAATTTAGCGGGGAAATGAACGGACAGACGGACGAACAAACGGACAGAATGCTGGGATAATGGCGTTCCGTTAAAAACCTTTTATACATAAAAAACAAAAACGAAAACAAAAACATTGACGTAAGTGGTTTTTGGGGAAACCGTCCTCTAAGGCCCCTCTGCCTCCGGTGCAGGCTCTCGTGGCCGGCAACGAGTGCTCGAACACGATCAGCCCGTACCTCATCAACGTGAGCCACTCTCAGATCGACCTGCTCTGGTCCAAGGCCCACCGGGCGACGGCCTACTGCCTCTGCCACGGCAGCGTCCGCCGCGTCGGCCACACCGTGGACTTCGCCGACTGCGACGGGGCCCCCGCTGGCCTGCCGCCAGAGCCGGGAGCCGCAGCCCTTCGTCAGGGCGCCCGTCGAGCCGCCACCGAGTACATCTTCTGCGCGCGCCGAAAGTGCGGCGACGTCTACAGCAGGACGCCGAGTGCTCCAAGGCCATGTCCGCGGCGAAAGGCGGTACGCGACGACGCGCGCGTGCAATAGCCGAGACTTTTGCTTCGTTACCAGTAACTAGCCAGTAACTAGCCAACCAATGAGCGCCGATAAACTCCAAAGAACAATCACAAGAAGGAGCGTGAACATAATCTACTCCCTGCCGTTCTTAAACTTTCGGTGCAACGATACAACGAAGCACAGTCTAAAGCTAGGTCACTAGTGGGCTCAATACTCGCCGCAACGCCATCGCACAAGAAACCCTTTGTTGGCGGTGTAATTTCAAGGCCCAAAATCGAACATTTTCATTCAACTCTTCTTTGAAAAATTTGATGACGTAAGCGGGGATCGCAGTACACCCATATGGACGATTCTTGAATGCGGTTCATAGATTGACCCGAGCATTGCGTTGCATCGATCGATTTGGGCGTGATAATTACTGGCTCGAGAAGCATTCGGGTAGTGGCCCGTGTCCCATCGCTGCAACGAGACGAAAAGCCAGCATAACATTGTCTGGAACTCAGCGCGTGCCCGTGCTTGCCAACCCCAGCACGTGGATGAACATGGCGTCATGAATCGGCTCAGATCGCGTGGCCGCTTGTCTGGCTGCGATGGGGGGTGAACGCTGCTCGTTTTTCTTTATTTTTTTTCTGGGACTTCTACTGCGTGGGGTGAATAACGAGCGTGTTTTATAGTCACACGTCAGGGATCGTTCTAAGCAGTGTTTGCGCAAGTACAATTGTTGCATCGCTCATTTAAACTTTCGGTGACAACTACAGACGAAGCACAGTCTAAAGCGAAGGTCAGTGAGCTTCTTTGGATTAGCCGCAAGCGCCCATCACACAACAAGATCGACGAAGCCATGCTTTGCGCTTGCGGTGATGCTCCCCATCAGCTCATAGCATCGACTGCGTTCGCAGAAAGATTTTGACCTGGAAGTCGGTTCTGTAACTATGGGGTGTGGAACGGCGGGTTCCGGTCTGCATCGAGCATTTATTGTTCGAAAGTGTGGCACACTGAAGTAGTTTTCGGAGTAACGTTTACTGCTGTAGAAGGTACAGAGGTACGAAAAGCCATGTATACTTGTCACGTTGCTCTTCAGACGGCCCGCTCCTTCCCCACACAGCGGGATGAAGAGGAGTCAGCGAAACCATCGCCACAAGCATAGCAGAAATTCTGGAATCTGGTGTAGGGCAATGAACACGCGCCTGGCGTGTTCATTTCACTACACCAGAGTCGTATATGGAGAGTTTGTCCATTCGTTGAGAAGTATAGGAGACAAATGAGGAGGCGCCATTGGCCGAAAGCGGGCGGGACGTGTTTCAGGGCGTCTTCACGAATTCGAATGTGGCCAACTAGATGCCGGAAATAATACCCTGATGATGGTCGCAAGAAACAAGCTTAAGTGCGTTGGAGTAACTCTCGGTGACTGAAAATATGGTGCACGTGATGTTTCAAGCACGGTCATCCAAAATCGTGGTGGAAAAGTGCGACTAGCGGCACGATCGACATAATCGCCAAGCGCCGAGGGCCGGGAATCTGCCGTCCGAGCGGCCACACTCTGTCCGAGCAAAACAGAGTTCGAGCGGCACATTCGTTTCTTACATCCTTCTGCACGATCGTGATCGAAACATCGCGTGTACCCTATTTTCAACTGAAGGGTTACTACACTTCGCTCTTACGCGCTTATTAAAACCATATACCAACATATACCTTTCATTAAAACAGGTTCTCGCTGCCACCGCTAGGGAATTCTTTTAGGTTTCTGGTTGGCCAAGACAGCATGTCAAGCCCACTTTCTTCGTCTGGTGCCCGCCCTGGCTCTGCCCGCGCCTCCCATTGACCAAACTCTCTCTATACACGGCTCTGCGCTGTGCTAGACCGCGACGCATTTACTTCCTCTCACTCTTCGTCTCTCGCCTCTGCCTACACTCTGAAAAAAGCCCATGCGTCTGCTTTCCCGCACAACACTCGGAGAGCCAATCACCGCAATTTACGGGGGCAGCTCAGCGAATGACAATGCCGAAACATATGTTTAGACCAAAAAACGCACTCTGAGTTGTGACATTAAGCAATGCAAGCGTGATTATAATGCAATTAAATGCAAATGTGCAAGCGAGCTGGACAAGAATGACGAAAACAAACCTGGAGAAGCGGAACAAGAGGGACAAAGGACAAACACAAATCTCCAAACACAGCTAGGTGACTGGCGCGCGACAGAAAAAATCCGCCTGCTCCGGGTATCGAACCCGGGACCTCTCCATGACAGGTGGAGCGCTCCACCTGTCATGGAGAGGTCCCGGGTTTGATACCCGAACCAGGCGGAATTTTTTTTTGTCGTGCACCAGTCAGTCACCTAGCTGTGTTTGGAGATTTGTGTTTGTCCTTTGTCCCTCTTGTTACCCTTCTCCTTGATTGTTTTCATCATTCTTGTCCAGTTCACTTGCACATTTGCATTTAATTGCATTATAATCATAACCTTAAATTGCAAGCTTCACTCTTGTTGGTGTTCGAGTGGTGGCAGCTGATAAAACCCGTTTGCTCTACTGACGTCTAACCCCTGGTTAGCTCAGTTGGTAGAGCGCTCCACCTGTCATGGAGAGGTCCCGGGTTCGATACCCGGACCAGGCGGATTTTTTCTGTCGCGCACCAGTCACCTAGCTGTGTTTGGAGATTTGTGTTTGTCCTTTGTCCCTCTGTTCCCCTTAATGTCACAACTCAGACTGCGTTTTTTGGTTTTTTGGTCTCGCTGCAGGCTGGAAGTTCACGGTCGACCTGATCGAGCCCAACCGCGCCCTGGTGCTGTGGACGCTGCCCGGGCGATGCCAGAGCGCCATTATGAAGTGACCTGGTGCTGCTGGACGGGCTCCCTGGGCACCTGCATGAACAAGAGCTCGGGTGTGGGGGGAGTGGTCATCAGCCACCTGGAAGCCTGGATAGTCTACGACATTGCCGTGGTGGACCAGACGCGCGCCGACCGCCTGCTCTTCCGCACACGCGTCAGGACCAGGCCCCAGAGTGAGTGGCTCATGCACTGAAACACGAGGCGCTTTTTTTGAATCCCCAATATCTGAGCCTCAGTCGTAGATGTGGAGAGCAAGTTCGCCTGCATCATGGGCAGCGAGTGCAGTGACGTCAAAGTGCTGAGCTTTGAGTAGAATGATTAGGGCGTAGAAACAAAGGCTAAACGCCTTTGTCTCTGCCCACTGCTTCCATC
The DNA here is from genome assembly GCA_013358835.2 of Ixodes persulcatus. Classification (NCBI taxonomy): domain Eukaryota; kingdom Metazoa; phylum Arthropoda; class Arachnida; order Ixodida; family Ixodidae; genus Ixodes; species Ixodes persulcatus. The sequence continues at coordinate 1,725 of JABSTQ010001034.1, read as the reverse complement.
CAAACAGAGTGAGCAGTGGCTCTGCAGGGTCTGGCGATCGGCGCTGAACGCCGGTATCGTCAGATAGTGGTCGTAGCAATCACTGTCTTACATTTCCCACGTCTCTCGGAACCTCGTCGGTTTGTTTACGAACGAGAACATAGCCTTTGAGAAAGGGGAGAGAGAATACCTCGGAGGGCACGTTGTGTTTTGTCGACGAAGAAAAAGCACTCCAACGAACGAAGAAATTAAGCGTAGATGTCGTCAGATCTCCACCACCGCTACCACGGCAGAAGAGCAAGCAGCAGCTCCGTAGGCGGAGCTCCGTCGCGTTCGTCGCACACGCGATCATTCCCTCTCCTATACGCAAAGAGAGGAATTCCGGGCTGTTCTTGCTCAGCGAGACACGACTAAAAACAAATTCAGTCTCTGAAGCATACATACCCTTACTTGATGATGCTGTGTGTGTTATCGTCTTCAAGAAACGCGCACACTTCGCGACACTGCTTTGTGTGAACAAGCCGTCACCGGTTTTATTTGTTTTTTACTTTCCCTATTGAAAAGACTGTCATCAAGACTACTATAGTGATGGAAAGTGCTCAGTTAGGGTACTAACTATAGGTTGTACATTTTGATGCCCACCAGAACCCTTTCAAAGTAAAATACAAAAAAAAAGGCCAAAGCCACGTTCGCGTTAACAGTGTCAAGCATTGCACAAAATCACGCCGGCAATAGTGGCTAATCTGAGTGGAACGGGTGGGCGCCTGGCCGGCGCAGTGCCCAGCGAGCCGCAGGGCTTCCACGCGGTCCAGCTGGGCCGAGGGGAGGCGCGGCTGTCCTGGTCCCCTCCGGCCGACCCCAGGGGCCCCGTGGACGCGTACGACGTGACCTGGTGCTCGTCGTCCTGCAGCACGCTGGCCGTGTCTCGCCTCGCCCGGCACGTGGTCCTGTCCGACGTGCAGGCTTCGACGCACTACAAGTTCCGCGTGCGCGCCAAGAACGTGCTGGACGGCATCTCCTTCGAGGGACCCGAGGCGCACCTTGTGGCCCTCACGCCTCCGGAAGGTGAGTGCCTCGGCCCAGCTTGAAGAAGAGGGCTTTCCTCCACAAGCCTCATCACTAGTGGATCCACGTAGCGCGGCTTTCGTTGAACTTCAGCGTGTTTGTCGCTTGGTCGGGGATCCACTAAAGATGACGTCATGCGCAGCCGGACCAAAAAAAAAAAAAGTACTGTCGTATGTAGGGGTGGTTTTGGCGCCGCGATTACTACTGCATGAAATTACACAACCATACAACCATATACAGGGTGTTTCACGAAAAGTGGACAAATTCGATATTGCGAAAACTACTCATCGCAACAAAAAAAGACTAGTGTCGTTTCGGTCCTGGGCCAAGGGCCTATTTAGGGAAATTATTAAAGTCCGGGATAATTAGATTGTTAATTATTTTGCGGAATTAACTTTTTTATATTGTGTTTAAGGGCATGGTTTTAATTAGAAAATTGCTCAGCATGATCGAAAAACACAAAATCAACAAATTGCAGAACGCAAGAAGGCACGCCGAGCATTTTACGGCTTTCTGAAAAACCGCACAAATTCGACGGGTTTTTAAGTTTCGGTTTGCTATCGCAGCGCATCTTGGCCCCAACGGCACTGCGCTCCGTGGAGAAATAGTGCAACCAACCTAAAAACCCGTCGAATTTGTGCGGTTTCTCAGAAAGCCGTAAAATGCTGCGCGTGCTTTCTA
>JABSTQ010001033.1:0-25163 GCA_013358835.2 Ixodes persulcatus | reverse complement strand
AAAAAAAAATGGTTTTGAAGGCGGTATAAACAGGAATCAAACAAACCAGCAATGGAACAAACAATCGTAAAATGGCGGGGGGGGATGCAACAACCGCGCCAAAAAAGTTACTGGGGAATTTCTGTTGGAAATGTGGGAATTTGGGAGTTGCTCGTCGACTCTTAACTGTAAATGTGACTCCAATTTAATTCTTGTGTTCGCTTTTAGATTTAGACGTCAATGACTTGAAGTGGTGTTAGTATCCCGGGATCTTCGTTAATCCCTCTTCGCAGTGTGTTGAACTCACGAATTAGGAATGATTCCTTCTGTTCCCGCTCGCGATGTGAACCAAATCCGGATTCTAAAAATGTGACAGTTAACTTCTCAAATGAGTGGTCTTTTAGTTTCATGTGTTTTGAGAGTGGCAGAGTGGGCTTTTTTTCAGTGTCAGATCTATGATTATTGAACCTTATCCGGAATGGAGATTTTGTTTGGCCCACGTACTGCATGTGACATTCCCCACACTCCAGTAAATATACAACGTTGGCGGTAGAGCAGTGTAGGTCACCCCGAATTCGGAAGGTGAAGTTTGATCCCGTGCTCCTAGCTGTCAGGGTGGGGGAGACGTGTGGGCAAACCTCACACCGCGGACTCAAGCATGGTCGGCTCCCAATGTTCTCCACCGGGGTGGTCCTGGCCCTCACAATCATATCTTTTAGGTTTCTAGGACGTCTGAATACAGCGCGTGGTGGGGAAGGAATTATATTTCTCAGCCTTTTGCTTTGTTGGATAATATTAAAATGTCTTTTTAGAATGTTGTTAATGTTAGGCGTGTTGTTTGAATATGTTAAAACTAAGTTACATTTACGATTCTCCCTTCGGTCCGGGGGCGTGCCAGTGAGCAGTTTATCGCGGTCTAGTGCCCTGGCTCTCTCGATTGCGCTGTCAACGACGGGTGGTGTATAATTTTGCTCGATGAGGGCGCTCCGAAGGTGGGCTGCATTGGTGTTAAAGTCACCCTCGTCCGAGCATATCCGTCGGAATCTGTGCGCCTGACCATACGGAATACTAGTTTTACAGTGGCGGGGATGGCAGCTGTTGTAATGCAAATATTTCAAGCTGTCTGTAGGTTTCCTGTAGAGTTTTGTTTTTAAACTCTCTCCCACCACTAGAAACCGTGACGTCAAGAAAGTTAACCTCGGCTTGGGAGTACGTATGCGTAAATTTAATATCGGGGTGTGCCGAATTAAAGTCCCTGATAAACTGCAAAAGCTGGTCCTCCGTGTGTTCCCATATTAGAAAAAATGTCGTCAATGTATCGTCAATAAAAGAGGGGTCGCAGAGGTCTGTCCGACAAGAATGTTTTTTCTAGTCTATTCATAAAGATGTTCGCGTAGTTGGGAGCCATTCTAGTGCCCATTGCGGTTCCGCTGACTTGCAGGAAAAAGTTGTCGTTAAATTCAAAGCTGTTTAGTTCCAATACAAGGCGGGCAAGTGTTGCCAGAGTGCCACAGTCGGGGAGGTCTTGGCGCCTTACGCTCTCGTACGCATCAATCAGCGAGGCAATTCCGTCGTCATGGGGGATATTTGTGTAAAGTGAAGATACGTCTAATGTTACCAGGAAAGAGCCAATTGGAACTACAACCGTTGAGATTTGGGAGAGAAAATGGTTAGTGTCCTTTACAAAAGAATCAAATGTCGGTGGAATTCCACTAATAAGGCGGTCTATGAAACTTGAGATAGGTTCAGTTAGTGTACCCGTGCCAGATATGATGGGGCGCCCCGGGTTCCCCGCTTTATGTATTTTTGGAAGCATATAAAAACGCCCTACCTTAGGATATTTTGGTTTGAGAGAATCAAAAATTGCCGTGGATATTTTGCCCCTATCTTTCAGGTCGGTGAGTGCGCTCAGAACAATGGAGGAATGTGCTTTAGTAGGATCATGTTCGAGTGCCTGATAAAATGACGTGTTTCGCAATTGGCGATGGCCTTCATCTAAGTAATCATCGGTGTTCATTACTACAATGGCCCCTCCCTTGTCGGCTGGCTTAATAATTATGTCGCGTCTACTGCTCAGGGATTTGAGAGAATCCCGCTCGGAAGAGCTTAAGTTATAGGTGTGTGGTCTGCGTTCTCTGTATTTTGCCACTACGTCTTTTTGGACTGCTTTTATGTATAGATCCAAATGTTTATCGCGATTAGCGTTGGGAGTCCAGCTTTTGTCTGTGTTTACTAATAGAGGATCTGGACATTTTCAGGTCTGCCGTGAAAATATTCTCGCAACCGAAGGTTGCGTGCAAAGTTGTCCAGGTCTTGTAGGAGAGAGAACTCGCTAAACTGGCCGGTTGTGGGGCAGAATTGTAGCCCCCTCGAAAGTAGCGTCTGCTCGTCTGGTGTAAGAGCGATATCTGATAAATTTACTACATTCTTCAACGTGCGGTCCCCCGGAGTCCCACCATCCCCCACCCGCTCATCGCTCTCGCAGCCCTCTAGGGCGTCTGTGGGATCTCCCGTCGAATTGTTCGGCCCGAGTACCATGCTCCGTTCAAACGATGTCGGACGAGGGAGAGGTACGTTATCTCTTGCTCGTTTTCTTAGTTTTACTCTCTCTAATTCGTCGCGTTTTTTAGCTTCAAATGACTCTAACTGCTGCTTTTCTTGGACAGTTAGTGGTTGATTAGTTTCCAATTGAATTTCGCGTGACTTTAAGGTTACTGCTGATTTTTCGCAGTGGCCAACGATAATTTTGGTTAATTCGAGAGAAGCGTTTTTTAGAACAGCGTTCCAATCATTGAGATCGGTTTGGCATAGCCCATGCATTGATGGCGGAAAATAAAGAGATAAGCCTTTAGGTGGTACACCCGAATTAACGTAAGTTTTGAGTTTAGTGGCGTGCATCTAGTGACGAATTCGTTTGTCTGATAGCTTACGCAGCTTTAGAAAAGAGGGGGATTTAAACTCAGTGTACAGTTCCTCACTCGGACGCAGTCATTCCTTACGTCGAGCACCCTGCGCCGATGTGGAGATGCGGGCGACCTCGGAAAACGTCTTCCGCTGCTTGGAGTCGGGTACGGGGGGCCACGGGTGGGCTTGGCTGTTGCGGATGTTGGTCGTGCCCGTTGGTCCTAGGGTGTGGCGTGCCCGTTAGCCCGTTGGTCCTAGGATGTGGCGTAGGATGGGGTGAGGTGGCCTGCTGTGCCGCGTTCCCAGGCACCACTGATCACTTGTAGAAGGTTGGCGTACACGTGCAGGCTCGTCGAGGCGGAAACCCGAAGACCAACCGCCAGTCGGTCTGGGCCTGCGTTGGTACACCACCTCGCTGAGGTGCTGCGAGATGAGAGCGACGCCCTCAAAGCTCGGATGGAGCCCGTCAGCTGCCAGGACCCGAGCAGGAGGGAGAGAGAGGAATCCGTGGTCTAGGTAGAAGACCCTCTGGGAGCGACGACACCTTTCCCTCACAGCGTCATTGAACTCCTTCGCCTCCCAGTTGAATCTGGTGACGAAGGCGCGATTGTTCCTTCCGCCCCGGCGGCGGTTCACGAATCGGGGCAGCACGAGGGTGACGTAAACCCGCTCAACAAAAGGGCATCGACTGAGAGCAGCGTTGATGAGCTCTCCATACCGCTCCAAGGTTCCCGCGGCTCCGTGGTCCGCGAGGTCGTTGGTTCCGACGTGAAACACCAGTGTCCTCACAGTGCCAGGGACACCGGAGAGCTCCCCGATTATGTCCGTAACGCGGGCACCACTCACAGAGATGAACGCAGGACAGTTGATCTGATGAGGGTCAAAATTTTGGTACACGTACTTGATCTGGGAGTCGCCAAGAATGGCGGTCGTTGGGGCAAATTTAGGGTATTTCCCTGAGATTGTCTTGTCCGTAGGAGATCCGGCAGCCACTCTTGGTGAAAACATGATGATTGAAGCTTGTGGGCCGGTGATTATTGAAATACACAAGAAAGATCCATGGACTGAACAAAAACAGGGAAAGGTTTATTGACGTTTCGAGAGGAGGCCTCTCTTCTTCAGAATGACGATTGAGGGAACTCGACACGATTTTTCTGTAGTCCCGCAAAGTAAACAATAACAGCAAAAAAAAAAAAAAAAAAAAGGCAACAAAGGCGAGGAGGAGGGTTGGTTCACGTATCCAATTAGCCGAGAGGCAAAACCAGCGTCGCCTCCGACGAAGGCGGCCTGACCCCTAACCCCCGGGGCGCTCCGCGGTCGGGGCGGCGGAAGAGACACGGGAAGGACACATTCCCCACACAAAAAACAAGAATCCCGCGACTTTAAAAAAAAAAAAACGAAAAAAAATAAATGGTTTTGAAGGCGGTATAAACAGGAATCAAACAAACCAGCAATGGAACAAACAATCGGTAAAATGGCGGGGGTGGGATGCAACAACCGCGCCAAAAAAGTTACTGGGGAATTTCTGCTTGGAAATGTGGGAATGTGGGAATTGCTCGTCGACTCTTAACTGTAAATGTGACTCCAATTTAATTCTTGTGTTCGCTTTTAGATTTAGACGTCAATGACTTGAAGTGGTGTTAGTATCCCGGATCTTCGTTAATCCGTCTTCGCAGTGTGTTGAACTCACGAATTAGGAATGATTCCTTCTGTTCCCGCTCCCGATGTGAACCAAATCCGTATTCTAAAAATGTGACAGTTAACTTCTCAAATGAGTGGTCTTTTAGTTTCAGGTGTTTTGAGAGTGGCAGAGTGGGCTTTTTTCGGTGTCAGATCTATGATTATTGAACCTCATCCGGAATGGAGATTTCGTTTGGCCCACGTACTGCATGTGACATTCCCCACACTCCAGTAAATATACAACGTTGGCGGTAGAGAAGTGTAGATCACCCCGAATTCGGAAGGTGAAGTTTGATCCCGTGCTCCTAGCTGTCAGGGTGGGGGAGACGTGTGGGCAAACCTCACACCGCGGACTCAAGCATGGTCGGCTCCCAATGTTCTCCACCGGGGTGGTCCTGGCCCTCCTGGCCTACAATTCTGCCCCACAACCGGCCAGTTTAGCGAGTTCTCTCTCCTACAAGACCTCGACAACTTTGCACGCAACCTTCGGTTGCGAGAATATTTTCACGGCAGACCTGAAAATGTCCCAGATCCTTTATTAGTAAACACAGACAAAAGCTGGACTCCCAACGCTAATCGCGATAAACATTTGGATCTATACATAAAAGCAGTCCAAAAAGACGTAGTGGCCAAATACAGAGAACGCAGACCACACACCTATAACTTAAGCTCTTCCGAGCGGGATTCTCTCAAATCCCTTGGCAGTAGACGTGACATAATTATTAAGCCAGCCGACAAGGGAGGGGCCATTGTATTAATGATCACCGATGATTACTTAGATGAAGGCCATCGCCAATTACGAAACACGTCATTTTATCAGGCACTCAAACATGATCCTACTAAAGCACATTCCTCCATTGTTCTGAGCGCACTCACCGTCCTGAAAGATAGGGGCAAAACATCCACGGCAATTTTTGATTCTCTCAAACCAAAATATCCTAATGTAGGGCGTTTCTATATGTTTCCAAAAATACATAAAGCGGGGAACCCGGGGCGCCATATCATATCTGGCACGGGTACACTAACTGAACCTATCTCAAGTTTCATAGACCGCCTTATTAGTGGAATTCCACCGACATTTGATTCTTTTGTAAAGGACACTAACCATTTTCTCTCACAAATCTCAACGGTTGTAGTTCCAATTGGCTCTTTCCTGGTAACATTAGACGTCTCTTCACTTTACACAAATATCCCCCACGACGACGGAATTGCCTCGCTGATTGATGCGTACGAGAACGTAAGGCGCCAAGACCTCCCCGACTGTGGCACTCTGGCAACACTTGCCCGCCTTGTATTGGAACTAAACAGCTTTGAATTTAACGACAACTTTTTCCTGCAAGTCAGCGGAACCGCAATGGGCACTAGAATGGCTCCCAACTACGCAAACATCTTTATGAATAGACTAGAAAAAAACATTTCTTTCGGACAGACTTCTGCGACCCTCCTTTTACAGACAACACATTGATGACATTTTTTTTTTAATATGAGAACACACGGAGGACCAGCTTTTGGAGTTTATCAGGGACTTTATTTCGGCACACCCCGATATTAAATTTACGCATACGTACTCCCAAGCCGAGGTTAACTTTCTTGATGTCACGTTTCTAGTGGTGGGAGAGAGTTTAAAAACAAAACTCTACAGGAAACCTACAGACAGCTTGAAATATTTGCGTTACAACAGCTGCCATCCCCGCCACTGTAAAACTAGTATTCCGTACGGTCAGGCGCACAGATTCCGACGGATATGCTCGGACGAGGGTGACTTTAACACCAATGCAGCCCACCTTCGGAGCGCCCTCATCGAGCAAAATTATCCACCACCCGTCGTTGACAGCGCAATCGAGAGAGCCAGGGCACTAGACCGCGATAAACTGCTAACTGGCACGCCACCGGACCGAAGGGAGAGTCGTAAATGTAACTTAGTTTTAACATATTCAAACAACACGCCTAACATTAACAACATTCTAAAAAGACATTTTAATATTATCCAACAAAGCGAAAGGCTGAGAAATATAATTCCTTCCCCACCACGCGCTGTATTCAGACGTCCTAGAAACCTAAAAGATATGATTGTGAGGGCCAGGACCACCCCGGTGGAGAACATTGGGAGCCGACCATGCTTGAGTCCGCGGTGTGAGGTTTGCCCACACGTCTCCCCCACCCTGACAGCTAGGAGCACGGGATCAAACTTCACCTTCCGAATTCGGGGTGATCTTCACTGCTCTACCGCCAACGTTGTATATTTACTGGAGTGTGGGGAATGTCACATGCAGTACGTGGGCCAAACAAAATCTCCATTCCAGATGAGGTTCAATAATCATAGATCTGACACCGAAAAAAAGCCCACTCTGCCACTCTCAAAACACCTGAAACTAAAAGACCACTCATTTGAGAAGTTAACTGTCACATTTTTAGAATCTGGATTTGGTTCACATCGCGAGCGGGAACAGAAGGAATCATTCCTAATGCGTGAGTTCAACACACTGCGATGAGGGATTAACGAAGATCCCGGGATACTAACACCACTTCAAGTCATTGACGTCTAAATCTAAAAGCGAACACAAGAATTAAATTGGAGTCACAGTTACAGTTTAGAGTCTACGAGCAACTCCCACATTCCCACATTTCCAACAAATATTCCCCAGTAACTTTTTTTTGGCGTTGTTGTTGCATCCCCCCCCCCCTTTTACCCTTGTTTGTTCCATTGCTGGTTTGTTTGATTCCTGTTTATACCGCCTTCAAAACCAATTTTTTTATTATTATTTTTTTTTAAAGTCGCGGGATTCTTGTTTTTTGTGTGGGGAATGTGTCCTTTGCGTGTCTCTTCCGCCGCCCCGACCGCGGAGCGCCCCGGGGGTTAGGGGTCAGGCCGTCTTCGTCGGAGGCGACGCTGGTTTTTCCTCTCGGCTAATTGAATAACTGAACCAACCCTCCTCCTCGCCTTTTTTTCTTGTATGTTTTTGCTGTTATTGTTTACTTTGCGGGACTACAGAAAAATCGTGTCGAGTTCCCTCAATCGTCCTTCTGAAGAAGTGAGGTCCCCTCTCGAAACGTCAATAAACCTTTCCCTGTTTTTGTTCAGTCCATGGATCTTTCTTGTATATATATATATATATATATATATATATATATATATATATATATATATTGTTAGGGTGATGCTGTCGGCAGCAGAAAGGACAGGACAGGACACGATGATAGAACAGACATACGATTTATGGAGGCCGAGCCGGCCCGTGGGACCTGGCGCGAGATGGTCGTGCGCGCCACTGCCCCGTCGTCGTCTTCACCCCCCCTAACAGTACTCCCTCCGACGAAAACGGCCGACCCGGCCGGTGAATAAATGAACACATGAAGCACACTTACAACGCCACACACACACCGAAGAACAAAGGACGGCTGCCGACAGCGAGGGTGAGGATGAAGATGGAGACGTTGAATTTCGGCCTCTTCCGCAGCGTCACAGACCTCTGCACCAGCCACACGACGGCACGGTCCGGGCTGGGGGACTCAACGTCACTGAGAAGCGTCGGAACGTCGGGGGCTGGGGATAGGGGCGGGGGATCGTCTGTCGGCTTCGTCTGATGCGGCGTCGTCTGATTCGGCTTGTCATGGCGTCTGGGCGGGGGCTGGGTGACGGAGCCATGGGCTGGTGTTTGGGCTGCTGCTGCGGATGACTGCCTCAACGAGGCGGGTTCACAGGATCAAAGCGGCGCCGATGTTCAGTGAAGGAGATGAGTATGACTCCGCACCTCCACCGTACTGTTAGGGTGATGCTGTCGGCAGCAGAAAGGACAGGAAAGGACACGATGATAGAACAGACATACGATTTATGGAGGCCGAGCCGGCCCGTGGGACCTGGCGCGAGATGGTCGTGCGCGCCACTGCCCCGTCGTCGTCTTCACCTCCCTAACAATATATATATATATATATATATATATATATATAGAAAGAGAGAGAGAGGGAGATACAGAGATAGAAAAAAACGTAGTGCAGGATGAAAAACGCATTTGAGACGGTTTTTGTGAAGGATTTAAAATATATTATTCGTAAAGTTCGTTGAGGTTTCGCCCTGAGACAGACCTTTTTCAAGACTGTCTACGCTCGGTCACGGACTTCTAAAAGATTCACCTTATTTCTTGCTCCGGACGTAACTTTTATCATTTTGTCCTGCTTTCTTGATCTTGAAAGTGCCTGCTCATTCTCGCGCCCAGCGTGTGACGCTCGAACCTTCTTTGCCGAACTTTCGAGATAGTCACCCACACTAGATAAGGAGCTGCGCGGGACCTTGTTGAGTCAGCCTCTCTCTTTCTCTCTTGCTGTTACGCCGCCAAGTCGCCGCCCGCCCGCTCGCTTTACTGCTCCCTCCACGCTTGTTTTTTTATTTTGTTTGGCAGAAGTTCCAAGGCATATATACAGATGGTAGCGAAACTTGGGCCAAAACACGGTACAAAACCAATTGCCAGCGGCATCGACCTAGAGGGTCAGGTGGTTACGATGCGTTTGAAGCGCGACTAGGAGACGTTATGGCAAACTATATACAGATAAAATTATATTAAATTAGATTATAGTAAGTTGTATTTTTAAATTTTATATATTACTGTTTGTTATCTGAAATAAGGTTTATTGTGCTCGAAAAAAGAAGAAATAGCTTATTTATTAATAATATACGAATTTGTTTTTAGCGCCCTCTGAACTCCACAAGCAACAAGGCTGACTTGTAATAGCGATAATTTGCAGAGACCTCGTGCTGCGCGAAGGGGCCGGCTTTTGACGTCCGTCTGCTTGTTGTTTTTCAGGACTCCACGTAATTTTTGAATTGTTCTACCGGTACTTTACACAGTTTGAAAAGTTTTGTTCACTGAGCGTGATTACCCCAGTTACGTGCGCGGGAGCGCAACGTCAGAGTGAAATAGGATCAGCCGCTGCTTTCGTGCGGTTGGACGCTGCTACGTCCGACGGTCTCAACGTCCTTTCTGACAATGAGCTCCGCACGTTATGCAACGAGACGTTGCTCCGTAGAAGAATGCCGAAGAGAAGACCGCGCGGCTGGCGTCTCGCTGCATCGGTTTCCTATCGACACTCGAAGGTGAGAATCTGTTAGTGTAAGTGAGATGCCTGCTTTGTTGTGTTATGTTATGCCATGCCCCCCTTGTTAACTATTTTCCTATCTGTTGTTAGTTTTCAAAAATCTATCAGGGTTGGCTGGATGTGCATAATGACAAATAACAAAGCTACACTCGGCCTACTACTGCACTGCCTGGAGGCGTGGCGTGCTTTTACTAGAAATGTTTAGCTTACAATTTGCTCTTCCTTTGCAGCGTTGTTTGCGCTTATTACGAAATCGCCCAGGATAATCGAATTTACCTGAACTGGTTTGGTCTACAGGAGTATGGGGTCATAATCATCGACGAACCCACAAAAGATTACATTGTGCACCCTACAAAAAATAAATGCCCTCCACCTCCCCTCCCCCTTTCCTCTCTAAAACAAAATTTGTATTTAAAGTTGGATCGATACACATCACCGCCTCATCCTTGTCGGTAAATCAATATGTTAGTATGTTATCAAACTTTTTGCTGTTCTTGGTTTTAAAAACCTTGTACAACTTGACAAGGAATTCAAGTTCTTTTTGGCTACCACTTACATACTAATAAACATTCTTGGAGTTTACTGATCTGGGTTATTTGTCACCTTGCAGCATCAAGCAAGGGCCGCCGAATTGACAAGAGAAAGATGGACACACTGAGAGCCAAGGTACGACAGATCCAACAACGAAACAAGAGGCTGCAAAGAAGGCTGCAACGGCAGCGTCAGATGAGGACTCTTGTTGAAGTAGTTGAGAGTATCCGCGTTCATGTGGCTCCAGCCGTCGCTGCACTCGTTGAGGCCCAGCTTAGGATGAGGGATGTAAGCGGGTTCGGTCGAGGATGGTGCAGCCAGAACAAGGCTTTGGCTTTGGGCCTCTTTTTAATGGCCCAAAAGGCTGCAAATATTGTAGGCGACTGCTTAGGTTGTCACCAGTCCGATTACTGCAGCTGCGGCTTCAGTGTGTTCATCTGAGAGTTGGATTTTGCCCCGACATTTTTGAGCGGGTAAAGTGGCGAGCAACTTCCTTCTCACGAGCCGATCGGGCCAGCAGCATAGTCCTTAATGAGAGGCACATTAAAGAACAGGTCTCGGACAACCCCTCATCTGACAGGTTCGAAGGACTTGAAGAGTATAATAATGGTGCGCAAGATGCAAACTTGTCAAACAAGGCTCTCGTCTTTATGGCAGACGGAATCCGAAAACCATGGAAGCAGCCACTTGACTACTTTTTTTCTCATAAGGGCACGACTAACACTGTCCTACAGGATCTTCTTTTCCAGTGCTACAGCGTTCTTGTGGATGTTGGCCTGGAGCCGGTAGCTGTGGTATGTGATCAGGGGAGCCAGAACGTCTCTCTTTTTTCATGCCTTGTAATTTCCAAGAAGCCTGGCATAGATGTCAATGGCAAACCTTTCTTCTTCTTTTTTTTTATTTTGATGCTCTGCACCTGCTGAAGTGCCTCAGAAACATGTTATTTAAGTATGACTTGAAAGTTCGTGATCACGTAGTGAAAAGCTCGTACATAAAGGAAGCTCGTAAAAAGGACCGGACACTTGAGATCCGTCCTATACCAAAGCTGAACGAGAAGCACTTTAATTTGAAGTTCTGCTAAAAGATGTCGGTGAAACTAGCGGCCCAAGTGTTTAGCAACCACTGTGCTTCTGTAATGTATGCATTTCTAACGTTACAGCAATTGCTAGCTGCTGCTATTCACACAGCGAGATTCATTGAAAAAATCGGCCGTCTCTTTGACAACCTAAATAGCTCGCACAAATTTTCCAAAACGCCCTTTGCCTCTGCAATGCATAATGGCTCTGTCCATGAAGAGTTTTACAAAGAAAGCATTGTTTTTGAAAACCTGCAAGCACTCGGATGTAGAAGGCAACCAAACTGCATTCGTGGCTTCTGCTTGACAATGAGGTCTCTAAGTATGCTCTGCGGTCACCTCACAGTTAATTATTGTTTTACCTAGTTTTTAACGCGCCACTTGAACTACTTTAAGTGCTACAGAATTTGAGTGCAAAGGGCGCTGCTGACTCGGACTTTGGAAACCTGTCAGTTCCCTTCTCTTCTTTCAAATCATTCGTTGAGGCTTGTGAGCGTGTTTTTCGAGGCGAGCATCAACAACCTCGTTTCAAAGGAGGGCATAGGGCGTACTCCTTGTGTACTTTTTTTATCAGGAGGTCCAAACGCCTCTTGCTGTGTGTAACCACGATGTGTATGACAATTTGTTTTCTCTGTTTGCTAAAGTCAAGCTACACTGGTTTGCACGAATAAAACAACGACACTGAACTCGGCGATGCATCAGCAAAGTGTAAAGCTAGGCAACAAGTGCAAAGGCTAAGCACGTGAGACCACACAGAGTACATTTTCAAAGCAGTATATTTGCTTTTATAGCCTTTCGTATGGTGTAAAATACTGTACTTTCGAGGGCTCGATATTTCGCATAGTGTCTCTTTCGAAAAAATCTGGCGGGCGCAAAATTTCGCGATCTAGAGCGATATTCAATGCTTTCATATCCATGGGTGACTCATTTTTTTGCGATTTTTACAAATTGCGAAATTCTCGAAAAATAGGTTATCTCGAAAATTAAGGTGCTTACAGTGTTTTGGGTTACAGACTGCTCATGTAATTTTGTCACTGATTCAAACCTCTGGTTTTAAGGTCCAAAAAACACTGGCCTATGCCGTGCAGCGTACTGGAGGGCTTCAAAATAGTTTATGCGTGCACGGAAGGCTCCAGAGTACGCAGCACCATCGTACGTAAGTTAAAAGTGTTTTCTGGATGATGGTACCTTGCCCAAGAACGGCGAAAACAGCTGTTATTTTTTGTGTGTCTTCTAAAGTATTGAACACTACTTTCCTCGAAAGTTTGAAATATAGGATATTGATGGCTGTCTATAAACTGAAAATGCCCACACAACAGGCAGCCAATTGTAGTGTGTTATGTTTTATCCTGTCATAATGTGATTTATGTATTGATCTACTAGTTTTCTTCTACCTTAAATCTAGATACTTATTGTATGCTTCTGATGAGTGTTCTGGTTGAGTGGTTGTAAGCAGTTGTATGTGAATAAAATGTTAGTGCAACATTGGACTTGCATTAGAATTACTGTCGTGTGACTTGACCGCTAATACACTCGAGCAACGGTATTGTTATTCACTTTTTTGTGAGGTCACTCACCTTTATGCCGCTCCCATATTTCCGAAAAAGCTGAAGCAAAAAGCAAAACGCGGTTCTTTCAAGGTAGTTCTGTGGGACGAAAACAAAATTATTCTCGAAGCGAACTGCCTAAAAAAGGTGGCCCAATAAAAGAAAATGATTTCCGCGCAGAATTAAGGGTCCAAACGAGATGGTGTAGATTCAACATAACAAAAAACAAACAAAAAATACAAAAAAAACCGAGCAAGAAGGACGACACACTAAAAACGTTTCAAACATAGCTTGGCACAGCTTGAGACTTTTTAGTGTTACTAAAAAGCTTTGTTTGAGACTTTTTAGAAACCGTGACGGCAGGAGAAAACGGCGATCGTCCTTTTTTCCTGCAGTCCCAGTTTCTAAAAAAGTCTCAAACAAAGCTTTTTAGTCACACTAAACGATCGTTATTTTTGCCTGCAGTCCCGGTTTCTTGTTATATTTAATTTTCGCGCCGAAAAGCACACCAAAGTGACGTCACGTTTCTTTTTTTTTTTGGAAGTGAGGTCACTTCCTGTTTATTTTTTGTTCCGCCGGAAATGCTATCACGACACATAGATGGCGCTAGCGAAGCCCCATGAGCCGCCATTTTTTCTACACGTGGGCTTCTATGGAAGCTTCGCTACCCTATGTACATATACCTTGGAAGTTCACTGATTAAACCTTTATTTTCATTTCACTGTTCATTACCTCGTCATCTTCATTCGTGACAAAATTTGGACCAAAGCCACGATCCTTACAGCCATTTGGCGTTTTTTTTATGGAACTATCGACCAGCGCTGATCCCAGAATATCTACTTCGTGACCTAGCTTCGTGTGTACTGCGGCTTGCAAGCTGCCGTGGATTTTGGTGGTAAATTGCGTATCATCAGTGACAACGTATTCGAAGTGAACCAATTAATGCCATCTGTGTTCGGAAAGTCATACCAGTATATCGGCGACAAGCGATTCCTTCAAAGAAGCCAAATAAACAATTGTGATGCGCTTAGTGTATCGGTTCGGCAAAAGACAGCTTGTGCCACTTTGTGTTGATACTTCACGGAGTCCTTCCTTCTTGTCTGCATTTCTGTGGTTGTTCTGCAGTGCCTGCGTCGGCATAAATCTCGGATTACACCTTTCAAGTCCGCTTTTTTATCGTAAGGACACTGAAACCTTCTTCTTGGCAAAAATTGAACGTTCTACTACGTGTAATTTTCCTGATTAGCTCTAGAATTAGTCAGTGTCTATATCTCCGGCAGCGGGGAGAAAAATCTTTCCCCGAAATTCTACCGGTAATCGCCTGAAATCAAGTGACAACTGAAGGTACAATACTGAGTTTCTTATTCTTCCGGCATTTTGTGGAAACACGTTTCATAGACGACTTTTCGTGAACACCCGTTTAACATATGTTTCGTCGAAACATGTTTCCAGATGTTTCGTATACACGAACATGTCATTGACACTCGTTACGTGAATGGCACGCAGTAGGGACATTTGATCGCACGCGTGTGACACGGGCGCGTATTCATCGACCCAGCTCACCTGTTCACGAAGCTTCGCGGTGAGTCCGCGACGGCTCATTACAAAAATGTTAGAGTGATGCTATGCGCATCACTGCATCGTGTATACACATCGTATGTAATGTCGAAAAATAAAAAAAGTATTATCTCGCTATATTAGTAATACATTTGTAACGCACTTCACGTGTATTTAAGACTCGTTTGTAATGTATTCACCTTGTAATAAAGTTGCATTTCTGGTGTAGTTAAAACGAATCCTGAATACAGTTAAACATGTAATTAATATAAAGTAAATTGGTGTGTTAAATACAATTGGAATGCACTTCACATATGCTTCTGGTTTGTTAGTTATGTACCCTCAATTTATTTAGGACTGTTTTTTTATGCACTTGAAATGCATTCCGAGCGCATGCTCAATGCGACCAAAAAGATATCTGATTAATAATGAATAATTGCATCTATAAAAAGTATTCGAAATATATTTCACGTAAACCTTTTTTTCGCTAAGGGAGGCCTTGTCTACTAGGTGCTATTAATCGAACTTAGGATATCCGGGTTCTACAGCGCAAGCTTTCGCACCACGAGCTTTGAGCTGCGGTGTGTCAACACGCTCGACTACCGATCCCCGTTGATTGAGGTGTCATTAAATGCCCTAACGATTTTCTTTTGTCTGTTGCATAATAGGTGCTGAGGACTTCGACTCCACAACTGAGCCGGTCTTGATCATCACTACACCCGACGTTTACCGCGAAGGTTCCCCCAAGTTGCCTCGCCAATCCCCCAGACCCACAACAACAGAAGCGCAACGGACAACAGCGACCACAGCCAAGACGAGCGCGATTTCAACTACAGCCGGGGTAGCGACTGTAACAGTGGCACCGAGCCATAGAACAGCAACAGCCGCATTTGTAGCGACAAATACTACACTTGGAGCAACGGCTACAACGACGACTACAACGCCGCCTGGAACGGCAACAACAATGGCAAAAGCTACAACAACAGCGCAAACTACGTCATCTAGTAAGTGTCAGCGAAGCTCGCCTCTCTCTAGGTTGCTCTTATAGCTTAGAGTGACTTCGGTGCCCTCAAATCGGTAGAGTAGAGGGTAGACTACATGTGCGAATGACCATCGAAAAGTTCCACGTTTCGAAGACGTAAGGGTCGTTCCTAATTATGAACATACGGACGTATTTACGGCACGCAAATCGTAAATGTAGTTTCGCTGAGGGTCGTTCATAGACTTGCGACAGCTTCTGACCGGGTTCCTTACATCATCTTGTTATCCTTTAAAACGAGAGAGCACACCGACCCCAAACTCTCAGGTAGGTGGGAAACGCTTGTGAGTCCCGTATGGACTTTTACATCCCCAGTCGCGTGGATGCTGCAATCTCAAAATCACGTAAAGGGGTGTCCAAACAGGACACTACAAAACGCTCGACTCCGACAAATCGTGAAAATTGAAGCGTGAGGCGTCCGCTTCAATTTTCACGATTTGTCGGCGTCGTGCGTTTTGTAGTGTCCTGTTTGGACACCCCTTAACGCAGTCGCCATTAGGTTGTTTCAACTCGTCGCTGCGTTCTCGCTCCGCGCCTTGGCGAATTCGTTGTATTCGTGCTATTTGCCGCGTTTCACCGCGCTTTCTTGCCTTACACAAAGTATAGTCCGATACTTTTATGTACCACCTCATTGCATTGCATCATGGTGTACAAGTTCGGCGGTTAATATTCTAGCACGATTTCACTATTTGTACCCTTCGGCAACCCGAATGCCTGTGAGGATACGAGGCACAGGTATCAGTGTTAGCACTGAGCAATATTAATTAGGTCTAAGACAGCGCAATGTTTCAAAGGTAAATAATTTTCACAACTCAGGTTTGTTTACTAATAGATGCGGAACATTCACACATAGGACTGCTTGTATATTTGATCCTGCATTTAGGATCGCGGAATGTGTCAAGAATAGTGAGCTAAAGGAGACTATCCGTGTTTTCTGAAAACATTGTCAGTCCTTAGTATAAGAAATAATTGGTGTGTGTATGTTTATACAGCCTAGAACGTAGTCTGCCTCAACGTGCGACTTGTCTCCCATCTGTAGATGAAAAATTTAACCAGTGCAGTACAACCCCCTAGCCTGGTGTCTTCCCCTATAAAAATGATTTTTTGACTTTTTATTGAAAGCGTGTTGACTTCTTGTTGATTCTGATTACTTTTTTTTTTTTACTTTGACTTTCTGTTGACATGGTCAAAGAAAGTTTGTTGACTTTCTGTTGAAACGTTTCTGATGATTTTCTTCAACCTGAGTCAAAAGAAAAGCTGTTGACTTTCTATTACCTTTATGTTGATGTTTTCTGCTGACTTTCTGTTGACAGTGTCATCAGAATGACTGCAGACGTTCTGTTTGCTTCGTGTTGAAAATTTTCAGTTGACTCTCGGTAGCCAGTGTCAATAGAAAAGCTACAAACTTTCTGATGACTTTTTATTGAACATTGTACACCCCGACTAGATGCCGAAATTCGCCAAGTTTCTCAATAGTCTCTGACAATGTGAGAACGGGAAGCAGCTTCAGTTGTCCCGCCTCCAGCGCGAGCCTACTACCCTTGACAACGCTTCGGCGTTCATACACCTCGAGCGCGCCCGTGCAGTCAAAGCACGACGGAAGGCATGGGGCCCGTCCTGGAGGCCAGGCGTTCAAAGGCATGCACTGACGTTCTGACCTTGTAAGTGACACTAGCGACTTTAATGACCACATAAAATAGTCAACTAGTAACGAAAATCAAAATAACTATTAGAAAGTGGAGAAATTGCCTTGAACTCTCTTCGTCCTGAGTCGTGCTATGCAGAGAGGCGGTAATATTTCTTCTATGAGCCGTTTTTGTGGATGTGTCTTTAGCGACTGCCCCGTATTATTATTAGTAGTACCAATGCGTTTTCGAACTTCGAAGCACTGTTTGTCTTTGACAGATTCCCGAGGAGGAGATCAAATACTTGGAACCTTAATAGGTGCTGAGGTGTTCACTGGCAAAATGATTACCTTCAATATGTAGGCTATATAAGGCTCTGGAGCAGTCAATGGAAGGTCAGTTCAGGTGTTCGGTGCTTTATGGTGTTTGTGTTTGTGTTTGTTTCTAATGTGTTGTTGTGGGATGTATGTAGTAGTGCCTTCCAATACCATAAAATTTACTACCATTCACTGATTTAGTAACATACTAACAAAATAAAAAAAATCGCGTTTTCTTTTACTTTTTTGTTTGCTGCAGTTAACTCGGAGGAGAGTGGAAAGCCACAGTAAGCTTGCTAAACTTCGTTGAATGAATAGCTAAGCTGTAAACCATTTTTTTTCTTTTTAAACTTCTGTAGCTTTTAAGTTGAAAAACTGTAGCATTTCAATTGAAAAGCTGCAGAAAAAACCTCTTGAAGGCTACAGAAAGTGTGTTGACTTTCTTATTACAAAGTGGGCCAATATTTAAAAGAAAGTCAACAGAAAAGCTAGAGAAAGTCAGATGAAAAGCTATTGACATTTTAAATCCTATGATGACGTTTTTCAAGAGACTTTCAACAGAAAGCATCACAGTTTTTTGTAAGGGTTTAACGTGCACCAGGCAACAATGATACACGACCGCACGCCGGTACGATGCTGATCCAGATAGAAACGGGCAGGGGTGGGGATTGAACCAAGTATCCCTGTGTTCTGCACCGAGAGCTTTCGCTCCACATGCTCCGAGCTGGTGTGTGCTAGGCCACTCGGCCACCTATCCTCGCTTCTTCCAATTCATAGTATCTGAACACTGTTTCTGTTGATTATTTTAGAGAACCTGCGGAGGAGATAGCAACGTACGTTTAACTTGCACTTTATCTGAAGTTAGGATTAATGTCATATCAACATCAGGCAATTTGTTTGTTCATAATATCACACATCCATGAGTCTGACGTCCTTAAAGACCGACAAACAAGCAGAGATGAGGATCTGCGCCCTTTCCAACCGTCGTTTTCCTCCTCTCCCCAACAAGAAAGAGGAAAATTACCCCTTTCCTGTTTGCCGTTTCTGAAGACATAACCCAGCCGGCTGACGTTTGGGGGTGCCAATAATCTTGGCGGATTAGAAATGATTAGCCCAGAGGGCAGTTCGTGATTCCACAAACACAACAAAAAAGTGAAAGTCGCTTGTCCTTCCTTTCTTTCTGTTTTCACTCCCTTGACGCTTGACTGCGTTGCCTACTTTGTTACCTAAATCCTAGTGCTGACCTTCGGGCTTGAAAGCATGCGAAAGAAAACTCAAAAATGCCACTTCACAAAATATTTCGTCTGCTCGCGCCTCTTCGAGTCTTTTCGTTCAAAGGACATCAGCGACAACTATTTCCTGTCTGAGGTTCTCGCTGAAACACTGGTTAGTACATATTTTATTCTACATAGCACGCATTAGTCTTAGCCCACGTAATATGTTATTTATTATCTCTGGTTCTTTAATATTCGAGCAATCGCATCAAAGTGAACAACCATGGAGATGTCCGAGCCCTCCACGTTTATCTCAAGAAAAAGATTGCGGGACGGCAGCCTAAAAGAATACGCATGCCAGAGGAGTAAGCTGCGGCGTAGCATCAACCTGACATTTCCCTCTGAAGATGAAATGACGAAATCCGACATCCCGCTACAGAAAACTAAAGTCGCAAATGAAGGTAATTCTCTAAACACAATAATAATGAAAGCTCTGGAGTGCCTCTTGGAGGCGCCGCGTTGTCCTGGAACTAACAGATCTGGACATGTAACAAGCAAGTTCAGAACGACATGCGAATCAATGTTAGTTGTTTGCGACACGTCTGCGCTCTTTGAGATGTTGAGGACTCTGCTGGACCGCAGGACAACTTGTCCAGAGACCTTGGTGTTAGAAAACACGACTTCCTCCGGCTTTGGGTCTACACTCCACTGGAAATGCAAGGACCACTCTTTGATTCTTCGCACCAGCAGCAAGATTGGAGACTTGCGATTTGTTGACTGTCATTTTGCTCTTGCGTATATCTGCAGCGGCATGCTCCCAGTGCAGTTTCAGAAGTTCTGTGAGTTCAGCACCTTACCATACTCTTCAAGGGCTCTAGAAAGCCAGGCAACAAAAATCAAGGCAGCAGTGAACCTGTTGAAAATGGAGTCTGTCGCAGCAGCGCAGCAAGAAGAGTGTAGGGATAGTCAACCCCCGACGGCCTCTACAACTAGTATAAGCATCGAGACGGACGCGCGGCATGCGTGTCGCAAAAACTCTTACCACACAGATGTCGTTGCGATTGGTCAAAAGTCGCACAAAGTGGTCGGAATTCTTCATGTGACGAAGGATGAGGAAATTTCTTCCCAGAAACACGAAGCCTTGGGTACAAGGAAAATGTATGAGTATTTTGACGGAAGGGGGATTCACGTGAATGATCATCCGCATGATAGAAACACCTCTATCAACAAGATAATTCAAGACAGGAATAGCAACACAACAAATTCAAATGATCGATGGCACGCAGCAAAGAGTATCAAGAAGGGCATGATGGTCATATCCTCAGGACCAAAGAAAAATGAAGGTAAAACATGGCACCATGAACTGACTGACAAATGCCAGGCAGTGCGCAATCACGCCTACTTCGCGATGGACAACTGTGGTGGTAGTGCTGATAAACTGCGAGCAACGTTGTTGAACTGCGTAGAGCATTTTTCAGGCAACCATCAAATGTGTGCTTCCGATTCGCAATGTAAAACAGTTGATCACGTTCTAAGCACTCTCCTCATCAAGGATCCCGTGGCTGTGGACCTTCTGACGAAATTTATAAAATCAACAACTGTGTACAGGTTTGCTCAAGATTTTGTACACTCTAAGAATACCTTTTTTTGTTGAGTCCTTCAACTACACAGTGCTCATGTACTTAGACAAAATGATTCATTACAAGAACGAGAATTATGACATGAGGCAAAGTCTAGCAGTTCTTGACTGGAACGAGCACGTCGGACGAGAACACACGTCTGTCTACCACATCGAGGAATGTCGGCACCCGGACAGGCAAGGAGGAAAGAAAAAGTACGCAAAAAAGAGCTACAGGTAAATATTCTTTTTAATAATATTTGATATAGCATGCATTTCTTTAGTCTATAAGGTTGTTTCTTCTAGATTCGTAAAGAGCATTCGCGAACTGCTCTACCGAGCTGCGTCCATGGAGGATGTGACCGCCACACTGTGTGATGCCCCCGAAAGCGACGGCGAATGAAAGGTATGAGCCTACATTGAATTTTTCTTTTTGATTGGACCTTAATTCTAATAACCAGTGTGTTATGGAAGCTCCAAACTTTTCTTTCTCATGATGGTGATTCGACAACAATATCACACAGAGCACGCACTTTCAAGTTCGTAAAATTCGGGCGACGTAAGTGGGTCAAAATGTGGTGATCAGTTCTGCCCTAGATCGATATTTTATAATCCTGGATACAAAAAGCGCTGTTAGTCCGATAGCAGAACGTTTAGTTCAAGGCTTTGAGTAAGGTGGACACGGGGCCTTGGAAAAAGTAGCACTATGTCGCAAGTTCTCCTCAGAACTGGCGAAGCAACGATTGCGAGCACGTTGTTTTTCAAATGTCCTTTCTATGCGCAAGTGCAAACCAGGCTTTCAGTAAAGCAATGTTTATACGCCCGTTCCCATGCCAGGTACAGACAACACATTGTTAGAGGGCGTATACGAATATTCCGTGGGCACTATCCTCTACTTTTCTGCTCAATCTCGGTTGGGTGGAATGCATGTTGAACTTGCAGTACTGGCCAAAAGTTTAGGGCCCGCCCCGTGCGCGGCCAGAGCGAGCTCGCGCTGCTACCATCGGCGCTCGCTGGCTGCGAGATTTTTGAGAGTGTGAGGGAACTTCGCTCTTGCGTGACTTGCGCCGCGGTAACTTTGATAATACAGTACTAGCGCAATAGCTGGTGTGGCGTGCACCTTTACTGCGCTCGTTGGAAGCTACTGCTGCGCGGAGGCGCTGACATGCGAAGGGACAGACGCATTATCTGGCGCATTACCTATTGCCGAATGCTGTGCTAACAGATAACGAAGTGCTTATATCAGTTTGTTCATTTCATTTCAATCACTTTTCTATTTCAGGCCTGATCTACGTTCGAGACATCTGGGATGGAGGTGCTGCGTCATTGGCAACAGGAGTCAGCCATGCGCCTAAACTGAAATTTTTGGATAAATAATTTTTTGTTTAAATAAATGTGCTGAAACAGATTCTATGCCAAGCTCGACCCCGTTTCTCCTCGTTGATCTTGTACCTAGCTCTAATTGAGATTTATAAGAAAGTTTTTGTCTAAGCACACGAGCACGGCCGCATACAGATTGAGAGCGCCTTGCCTTGCAATGAGTTCGGCCATACGAACGCGAGAACCTAATAGAGCTCGGAGCGCCCGCCTGCTCATTACCGCAGGAATTGGTGTACACGCTCCAGCAGTTACTGCGCTTGCCCACAGTAACTGCTGGAGCATCCGTGAACGCGTGCGCATATCCCTCTTGGTTGTTTGGTGCTTTACATGTGAGCTTGAGTGGACACGGCATTTCCTGGGTTACGTTTCGTATTGAATCCTCCTGTGCATGCGTTAGTATGACATTTGCATGCGAGAAGGCAAAAGCGCTGTTACAACGCTCAATACACCTTGCCGGAGAACCAAGAAGGCCTCTTTTGGACACTACATTGCACAAAGCATCGCATGGAATTGTGGGGCTGTTCCTATACACACTCGATCCGAATGGTACGATTCGCATATACTGGAAGCAGCACGATCTATTTCTTTTCATCACTCCCATTTTAGCACACAAAGAAAATGCAAATGCATCGAGTTTGCTGGATGCGCTGCAAATTTCTGGAATGGCATATTGCACGGCACATCAGAGGGACAAGGAATCTGTTCTGGCTATTCCGCGTGAAAGCATTCATCAGTTGCAACTCGGTTCCAGACTTGCTACTAAGACTGGAGGCACTGTTCTATAACACGTAAATAAAAATGCAGCTAATAGACAAAACGCGTATTTTTTATTTGTTATAGTGGATAAAGCACGTGTACTTGTAACAAAATAACATCCAATATGTTATAAATATGTCACTTTTGTTTTGTGAGCTTCATATGGCAGGCTAACTATTTTTCAAAAGTTCACATTTGCGCCTTTGAGATAACCTTTAGTTAGTTCCCATCCTACGCGACTTGAAAGCACCGGTTTGGCAAGACCAGATTTAGTGGTCCCAGGCAGTTGTTGACAATTGACTAGGCACAACAATCGTTGGAGAACTTTAGACTTTATTTCATTACGAGTAAAATTTAGCACAGCTGTAAGAGTAAAAATCGTACGTCACACTTACTGCTGCTACTCCCATTTGTGTCCCATGTAGGACATTCCTTTTGGGTTAGGGTATAGGGCTCGAACATGCTCAATAACACATTTGGGCATGATCTAGTGCTTGGTGATCACGTTGAGTTTCCCGCAGCTCCTCTTCTTTCGCAGATAGGTCGGGTGGCACCAGACACCCAAGTTCGCCAGGCAGCCCCAAAACTTCCGGTGTAGCTCTTCCGTACTCCTGGATTTTTTTCCGACGGTCGCTGGCCTTCACCCATTCTAACGTAGCCTCGGGTAATTATGCACGGGGCACATAAACACTCTGGGCATTCCATTTTCCTGCTTGCAAGCTAAATAAAAAGGAACACATGAAATTAGAAGCATTTATTATCAGCTGCATATTTATCATTACAATGAGTGAATAACATTGTCATTTTTAAATATGAAAAAAGTCAAAGAGCGCTTCAGCTTGGAAATTATGTTCCTTTGCTGATACACTAAATGCGTACACCATGCAAGAAGGCCCTCAAATTTCATATTTCTCCACTGGGAGTATTATACAAGCAAATGTCTCCCAGTACCACTTTATTGTGGTACGGGGAAGGGCACACAGGATTCACGAAGCAGTAACTTGCATCGGTAACCATGTAAGAATTTTCATACTTGGCTCTAGAGTTGAGTAAGCGACAAAATCCCGTTATATAAAAACTGCCGTTCTGGGCAGATTTCGAAGTTCTGAAATGCACCCACCTTTTTGGTATTTGAACATTCTTTCCGTCTCTCCGCTATTCGATTCGCAATAAAGACACCGTTGCGGAACGTTTTTGGAGGGCGGGTGTGAATAAGCCACACAGGACGGCTTAGAAATCAGCGCTAGAGGTCCCGCCGAGGAAACATACCGGCTAGTAAATCTCTCTTGACTCATAGTCATATTAAATAGGCAAAAAAAAAAGCGGCCAGCCTCTACATTTTGCAGACCTTCACGAAGAAAATACGAAAAAAAAACGATCCACAAAAAAAACAAAAACAACAGAGGGATAACTTTTTTCTTTTTTTTTTTTACCCCGTTTTCCTGCAGGTGCATCTAATCCCTGTTGTTGAGGTTTGGGGGTGACTGCTGCAGACCTTGAAAGGTTCAAAGCTTATCTCCAGGGGCCGCTTACTCGTTTATTATTTGTGCAAGAAGGGTGTCAGATGGTGAGAAGGAAAAGGGAGGGAGAAACGAAAGAAAAGAGGAGGAATCTTCTGCCGGGAAGAAGACGATTCTGTAGGTCGGTCTTTAATAGTTTTTTGGGAGAGTAACATGCTGCTGGTCGGTTTACTTAGGAATTTTAAGAAACTGTATACCGTGGTCGCTCTCATTCCGGCAGTTTTTCATTTATTTATTGACAGTCTTCAGATAACCAGTTCAATTCCCCTAATTTATTTTAACATAAAGTTTGGGACTTCCAACGTAAGAAACTGTTACAGACAGCTTAAAGGGTACTCCACAGAATTGTTGAGCTACCTCAACAACTATATTTTCTGACTCCCCGGCCTTTAGCCTTTCCGGTATGCTATTTAGTATCGCGGAATTCATAATAGGTATACATTCAAATATACGCGCACTTTTCAGTGCCGTGACGTCAGTGGCAGGCAGGCTTGCCAGTCGAGCAAGCAGTCTAAAAAGAGACTATGCCATCATTTGTTCCGTGCTAGAGCGCGGATACTGGAGCGAGCTTCCAAAGCATTCATTTGACACCATGAAACTGCATCGAATCCGTTGGGAACACCTTTTACAGTCCAAAAAGTCAACCCCTGCCTTCCACTGACGTCACTTTTTTGTTGTTGCCAGTAGAGACTTTCAGTTTGAAAAACACGGTGAGGACCAAAACTGTAAATTCAATAACTTTGGCGAAAAAACAATATTTTGACCTAATATTTGGGATACTATTTTAGCGATGTTTGTTGGTTAGTTAGCAAAATGTCAAGCAAATCGGAGACAATGAAAAAATCTGTGGAGTACCCCTTTAAGATAACTAAGTTTTGGGAATAGTGTGCGCAAAATTTTTGAATGCGCAGAAAAATATTTGCCTCTATTCGCCAGTGAAATTCGCGGTTGGGGTGGGACCATGCGCAAAAATAACAACCTTTTGTTTTTTTTCTTTGCGTACGCTAACAGTTTGGCATACGTGTTCTAACTCTCAAAAGTGCCTATAGACAATTGGCAAGCATGGCATCACGACTGGCCCCAGGCGTGCAAGCACGTGTACGTGAGGCGTGAAGATAGCTTTGGCAAGCTTGAAATTGCATGGGCTTTCCCGCACAAGCAGAGAAATGGCGGCGGCCAGTCGCTTTGCTTGCAATCGTCTATACTTCGTCTCACCTTAGTATGGATTATTGTTAGCCGCGCGTGCTAAAAGGCGCGAGCTAGTTGCTTCCAATGAAGCCTCGGCGGCTGCACGAGCGCACGCGCAGCGAATGCTTCAGAGACGGCAGTC
>JABSTQ010001032.1:0-21672 GCA_013358835.2 Ixodes persulcatus | reverse complement strand
CTTTGCTTGGGGTGATGACATCTGGCCATTTTGTTTCAAACGTTTATTTTTATTTTTTGTTCTGAAGCGCGTGAAAGAGCGTGTCCCTGCACGCGCTCGTGGCGCGGACTGCGCTACAGCGACATTTTGTTTCCAGCGATTTCTTTGTATTTTCCCTGTGAGCGCGTGCTGTCGGCATCGGGTACTACAAACGATGGCATCACCCTAAACAGAAGGACATCGAGGCAGAGCCGTATATTAGGAGAGTTTGGACAATAGGCGGAGCAAAGGCCGCCGCCAGCGCCGAATATTCCCCCCACGCTTAGAGCGTAAACTAAATTTGTGACACAGCGTCGACCAATCAAGAGACCTCTACTCCATCTCACAAATGTCGACAGTGAAGACAAAGGCACAGGCGCGTGAGCCTAGCTCAGCGAAACGCTATTGTTTGTACGAGACCTCGTGCATAGGAGGCACTTTCCAAAGCCACGCGCTCGTGCCCATGCCTTTGTCTGCACTGCTAGAACAGCGTCCTGAGACTGGCTGAAAGAAAGCAGTGCAAAGGGTGGGGTGCGCGAGCGTCTTGAGACGCGGGGTTCCGCTCGGCACGGCTCAAATTATACTTCGTTTCACTTTACCTGCGAGCGAAGCCAAAGCTGGAAGCGCGAGACCAGCGCTTTTTGCATTTCTCCCCAGCTCGCGCGCTCGAGCAAAGCCTGAACGCACGGAGCTTCCGTGCTCGCGCTTCCAGTTTTGCCTTCGCTCGCACATAAGGTGAAACGAAGTATAGTCGTGGCACAAAGTTAGAGCACGCGAGCACCGCTAGGGGCTGTTTCGCGGCCTGTGGTTGGCCCGAGATGCTCGCCTATTCAAACCAATGTATGGCCAAACTCTCTCAATAAACGGCTCTGCATCGAGGCACTCTATCTAGAACCATAATTTCGAAAATTGCAAGCTGTGCTGTTCCTCGTCATCGCTCAGTTGGAACGCCTCTAAGCAGGGTTGTCGAAACAGAAGAACGGGGAGGGGGGCAATTCACCCCCCCCCTCAAATGGCGTCGAAAAAGGGGGCGCAAAGGGCATAAGGGGGGGGGGATATCGCCCCAGCCCCGGACTATTGCATTTCAGAGAGTTATAATAAAAAAAAAAGACAGACGTTTACAGTTCTCTGTAATGTCGAATTAAAGCGCAGCTCTTGAGGAGGAGGAGGGGAGGGTACGGAGGGGAGGGTATGCCCCTCCAGCCCCCCCCCCCCTCCTCCTATCCTGCTCCCCTCTCATTTAGCGGGGAAACCTAATTGGTGTTAAAATCACGTGACGTCAATTTCCCCGCTAAATTTAGTGCAAAAACGTCGCATAATGCAACGCGCGCGCGGTTACGCCGACGGCGACGCCGCTCAAGCTCGAAACGGGCGCATAAGAGTTGCGCTTTAAAACTTCTGGGGAAGGGATATCCCCCTTCTTCACTACTATCACCCCACCCCCTCTCTCTCTCTCTCTCCCGAACAATTTCTACGGCCCTTCCTTACCCCTATTTAAGTGTGTGTCTGTGTTGGTTATACCTTTCTTTTCCCCTTTCCACAGCTTTTTCTCGCCCTCCCCCGTCGCCCCCTCATCTCTCAGTCATTACCGACGTCTTGCACTCCAGAGAAAAGGGGAAGAAGGAGCTCCCTCTTATCAGGATCCTCCTTTGTGCCTCCCGGATTTGCACAGTCGTCGCTATTCTCCTCCCAGAAAATTATAGAAGATTAACCTGTCACTCAAAATTCTTACAAAAGCAGCTTCTCTCTCCTCCTCTTACATGGTGTTCAAAAGTATGCGATGTGACGTCAGTGGTGACCCCGGTGACGTTGTTGACAGTGGCGGAAGATGAGCTCTAAAACCGCATACACCGCGCACGGCTCCACAATATCACAAAGTTCAATCTTCGCCTCGATTCCGAAGCGAAGATTTTGGCCTCAAATAACTCCTTCCCAAAGTTGTGAAACGTCACTTTGTCGTCAGCAATAACTTCCACAAACGACGATCTTGCGACGAGAAAGTTCAGAGTATTTACAGCCCGCCTAGGTACAATCTACGTTTCATTGACTCTATCGCAGCGTAGGGATGTAGGGACACGCGGGTGCAACGTCATCAGTGCAGCCGTTCAATCGGCTCGCCCCACGGTGTTGCTCGCGCGCGCTCCGATGAAGCTCGCTACAACTTTGTGCCTAACATTCTCGCTGGAATTTGAGCACCAAGAGAGCTTGGATGATTGACATCTCGTCCCGCGTGACGCCAACGTCGCGAGAGTCCAATCAGCACGCTCTGCGAACTTCGTGCCCAACTTTGTGTTTGAGGAGTTTAGCGATCCTGGTGTCACCTACTGGTTGTAGCGAATATAAGTGACTTTCGTGGAAAAGTTCCCGAAAAGGGGGAACCCAAGAACGCGCGCTACCGGTTTTGCACGACGCAGCGCGGCAGACATTTGAGCTTAAGTACAGATATTGGGTAAGGCAAAACTAGATTAACCCTTGTTTGGAAAATATCTAAATGTCTGGCTGTCTGAAGTGAAGACAAGCCTCGTTGAAATTTCCTTCCAAGTTCGAAAGAGGACGACGAAGTTGTCCTAGGAACGACAAGGAAGAAGTGAGCAGTGAAAGGCGGGTGTTCCACCGGCAGTATGGTTGGCCAGCATGTAAGAACTGTATACAACATCATAAGTTCAAAAACCGTGTAATTCGGCTCCAGTAACAATATACATATTACTAAATTACCCAAGCATCGAAAGTAATGCTAAAGCGTAATTCTACGCTCCACGCGCGCTGGCGTTTCATGTATAAAAGATTCGAAGTATATAATCATAATCAGGCTTGGACAAACGCGCGTGCAAGGCGAGATTTGTTTTAGGAGCGCTACTACTGCAGACGCCAGCACATGCAGCGCGTGTAACTACACTCGTAGCATGCACCTTGTTGCCGGGGTAATTTAGCAAAAGATCTATTTGGGCGCTGTCTGCTTCAGCGTGCTATCAACTCCCGGCCGATTGAGTCAAGGCAAACCACTATTGGCGACTTGCGCGATCGAAAGTGTCGCTGTAGTCGGCCTCCCACGATTGGCCGAATACTGATAATGACGTCAGCAAGGGTTTTCCCATCGACAGAAATAAGAGTAAGTTAAGAACTTCAATTGTGACGGTGTTGGCAGTGTTGGTATCAGAGCGCAATGATTTCAAGCCTCTACCATGCTTATTACAAACACCATCGAACTTGTTGTTCGCCAGGTAATGACGTCACGAAAGGGAACCATGGGAAGGCACCGCCAAAGCATCTCGCCGCTTATATAATAATCCAAAGACGTTACCATGCTGACAATTACCGCGTTCATTTAGGCTTAGGAATGGCCAGAATCGAAAGACTATCTAAAAAAATGCGGCGAGGTGCTTTGCGATTTAAGTGAGGTAAGGCAAAGCGAAAGCCACCTGCACCATTCATTGCTGACTAACGCGCCCGATATTGTAGCTACAACGACGTATTAGTTCCAGAGCGAGCGACGCTCGCTCGCAGAGGCACCGCCATGTTTCCCCGCCGTCCTTACTCTGCCGGTTACGTGACCTAAAATTCCGTCTCGTAGAGAAAAACGGTTAACTTTTTACCGCGGTTAAACTTAACCGGCTTCGAGCAAACGGGCCGAGAAACTGTGCTGGTGGGCTAATGTTTGCTCGAAGCCGGTTAAACTTAACCGGCTTCGAGCAAACGGGCCGAGAAACTGAGTCAGGTGGGCTAACGTTTTTATGATGAGCCGCCGCAGACTGTTGCCGCGAAGCTGCTTTAAACGGGGGGAGGGGGGTTTAACACATGCCCCAGTGATACACGCGCGAAATATATAGGGGGGCCTTTTCCCCCTTTTCGATAAACGGCGTTTCTCTAAGGCTTCGCTTTCTTTAAACTGAGCTTCGATAAAACGTGCCCGTTCTCTATAACGAGGTTCGATGCAATGACGTTCGATCAACCGTAGTAACCCCGATGAGACATTTATTCAGTGCAGTACAACTGCTAACGTAGAGTCTTTCGCGGATATCACGCAGTACTGATACTGGACCGCACGCCGGTACGGTGCTCATCCATATCGAAACGGCAAACTATCCACACCGCACGACCGAACGACTTGCTCGAACGACTGAGTTGAACAGGAGAAAGATAGCAAAGGCCAATCGAAAGACGATTAAAACAAAAAAAAAGACAAAAAATACAACGCACGCACGCACGTACGCATGCATGCACGCACGCACGCACGCACGCACGCACGCACGCACCCACGC
Organism: Ixodes persulcatus; assembly: GCA_013358835.2. NCBI lineage: Eukaryota > Metazoa > Arthropoda > Arachnida > Ixodida > Ixodidae > Ixodes > Ixodes persulcatus. The sequence goes on along the minus strand of JABSTQ010001032.1, from coordinate 17,395 downwards.
AAAATTGCTTCAAGCAGCGTCCAGGGCTCTGGGCGACCGGCGCCGCAGTGTCGCGCTCGTCCCGGCTTCGTTTCTTCGCGCCTACAGATTTCGCCACCGTGACGCCCTCTCCGGTGGCTCGTAGCGTCCTCTGTGCTTCATCATAAGCTGAAACCAAGTATACAAGTGTACGCCTCAACAACGCCTTGCCGACGACAATTCGTGCTGTACATAGACGGGAAATATTTTGTTGCACCATTATTGACCTGTCTCCATGTCGTCGCTGCCGTTTGTTTAGTCAAAACTGAGCCGCTATGGCCACTGTCGCGAATATTTGATTGACTTCGCGCCGCCACCCGCAAGAAGGCGCGGCTCACATTTCATTACGCCGAACCGTTTCCAATGATTCGGTAACCGCCACATGAGATTACGGTTCTGTATACCGGTTCGGGTTCACTATCAAATGTTTTATTCCGGTTCCAGTATTATTCAGGTTCAGTTAAAAATAACGGGTTTGCTTCGTTTTTCGGTTCGGTTTGACACCCTGGGTAACAGCTACATGCTATCGCGCATGATTACAACAGCCGCTTTGTCGCGTCTCGTGGCGCCAGGAGAGACACCTTGTCCGTCGACAACTATTCAGTTTCTGTTGCTTCGCTGAGGGCGCGCTATTTTCATCCTCGACGGAGCATACACCAGTGAGACAGTCAAGCCATCAGACACCTCCAGCGCAATGATGCTGTTTGAAGAGCCACTTATCATGCCTAGAATTGCGCCATTAGCCCTTAGGCCCTAAAAGAAAATCAACACAGCTTGCATAAGAATCGAGCCCATTCCATTCCCACTCCATTCCGAGCAAAAGTCATCTAATTCCATTCCCATTCCATTCCCCCAGCGCTGCCGCCATTCCATTCCCATTCCATTCCGGGGTCGCGAAAGTGCGAAATGGTTCCGGAATCATTGCGATTCTGGAGTAGAAACTCCGCAACACTGTTTTCAATCGCAAAACATTATGCTGTTGCGCTGAACGCCCCTCATTCTTGAGGTGTGTAATGTGCAAATGTGTGCGATGATGAAGTGAGACAACCTTTTCTTTCAGCTACGATCTCGAATAATTAGTGCCTACACCAATGCTTTTTAGTTGGAGATGCATTCCTTGAACGTGGATGTATTATTAATTATGATACGGTACATTATGGTACGGGCTGTTGCTTTTCCACGGGGCCGCGGCTCTCCAGAGCCAAATAAAGATGAGGATGATGACGATTTTTATTATTATTATTATTCGAAATATTGACGAGAACAAAGCAACATACCTTTAACCCTCGAAATTGTGAAGGTGGTCAGCTGTGAATGAGTATTTTTGATTTGTCTAGTTCATAAGACGGCGGAGCAGTCACCAGGGTCATTATTCCTCTTTCGTGCGTGACCCATTGCGTCTGCATTTGTTTTTCTGCGCATGTGGGAACTGCATGTGGTGCTTGTCGCTCGTAAACTTGCTGCCCCTAAAAAAAAAAAAAGATCTATACATATATGATTAGATAGATCAACGGATGCAATAAACCTCTTTTCCTCGCGATTACTTCAGTTGCCACAAGGAGCTGCTCACAATTTAAGAGCACAAAGGACTCAAGAGAACGCACTCTCAGAAGAAGCAAAACCGAAGTATACTTTCCCAACAGAATACATTGTACTTAGCTCATTTGCATTAGACATCGCCCCTTCAGCGTCAAATCCTGGCCGATCGGTTTGGAAACCCCCTGCCCGAGAGAATGCATGCACATCGCGCTGTTATCGCTGTTACGCGTTCGCGCTGCACCGAGCTGCACCGAAGGAGAGGGCTGCAGCCGACTCACCGAGCTACAGGACTCGCCAAGAGAGCAGATACGGCTGTCTCCGCTGTCTCGACGGGTGTACATGACGATAGATAACGGCAGCCACCCCTCCTAATTCAAAGGGTAAACTTCGAGGCTGTACGTTTCCAGCCGTTCCAGCTACACAAAAGCTGTCGGCGTCAAGGTCATTGGATTTTCGCGGAGTGAGATGTATTCCTTAGTAAAGTATTTGCAGAACCTGTGGAAACTTCTCATTACAACATACTCCACTCCCGGATAAAATTGAACTTGTCTCGATCATTCTGATAAACCCGGTGAGCACATGAGTGTGTCTTGTGTGCAACGCATCCAAAACCACCCGCAGTTCCCAGTAACCAACGCATAACTAACCATAAGATACGCATAGTGTACGTACGACACATTATGTGCCATATACACTCTAAAAAAAAAACCCGTGCGTCTACTTTCCCGCACAACACTCGGAGAGCCAATCACGGTAACTTACGGAGGCGGCTCAGCGAATGACGATGCCGAAACATATGTTTAGACCAAAAAAACGCAGTCTGAGTTGGGACATTAGGCAATGCAAGCGTGACGTTTTGCATTGCTTAATGTCACAACTCAGACTGCGTCGTCATTCGCTGAGCCGCCTCCGTAAGTGCGGTGATTGGCTCTCCAAGTGCTGTGCGGGAAAGTATACGCACGGGCTTTTTTTAGAGTGTAGGTTTATCGGAATGATCAAGACACGTTTATTTTTCTAGTACACTCTAAGAAATGCCTGCGCGTCAACTTACCCACAAAACACTCAAAGAGCCAATCTCTGCGATCTACGAAATCAGCTCGGCGAATGATGAGGCGGAACATCCGTTTAGACCTAAAAATTAAGTCTGCGCTGTGGCATTACGCAATGCAAGCATGACGCTTTGCATTGCCTGATGCCACAGCGCAGACTTAATTTTTAGGTCTAAACGGATGTTCCGCCTCATCATTCGCTTAGCTGATTTCGTAGATCGCAGATATTGGCTCTTTGAGTGTTTTGCAGGTAAGTAGACTCGCAGGCATTTTTTTAGAGTGTAGGAAGTATGTTCATTATCTGCTTTGGATGCTTATGCACTGCCTGATGCTCTACGCATGGTTTATGTTGCCATACCCTGTGTGTAACCGTTTTTCGTCATGTTCCAACTTAAAGGCCCGTTCACACACTTGCAACCGAGTACGACCGAATGAGACATGACCGGTTGTTAAGCCTCTTGCGACGCCTTACAACCGGATGCGCCGCTGCGGAGCTTGTCGTAAGCCATCGCAAGAGGCTTAAAAACCGGTCTGGTCTCTCTCGGTCGTACTCGGTTACAAGTGTGTGAACGAGCCTTTACGCTTTTCACATGAACCCTAGCCCTTAAAGGGGCCGTGCACGGATAATCGCTTGGAATGTTTTTAAAGGGGCAGTGCAACGATATTCAGTTGGAATGTTTTTCACTTTACACGAGCTTACTGGCACTAGTGGGACTCAAGGTTACTCACACCAACGCCACTGGCCAAGAAACTCCTTTGTTGCGGTGTAATTTCAGAGACAAAAGCGATGATCATTTTCATTCAATCTCTCCTTTGCAAAATTTGATGACGTAAAGTGGGGATCGCAGTACACCCATATGACAATATTTGAATGCTGTTCATACACTCTAAAAAAAGCCCGTGAGTTTACTTTCCCGCACAACACTCGGAGAGCCAATCACCGCAACTTACGGAGGCAGCAAGCCAATGACGATGCCGAAACATATGTTTGGACCAAAAAACGCACTCTGAGTTGTGACATTAAGCAATGCATGCGTGACGTTTTGCATTGCCTAATGTCACAACTCAGAGTGCGTTTTTTGGTCTAAACATATGTTTCGGCATCGTCATTGGCTGGGCTGCCTCCGCAAGTAGCGGTGATTGGCTCTCCAAGTGTTGTGCGAGAAAGTTGACGCACGGGCTTTTTTTTTTTTTTTTTTTTTTTTTTTTAGAGTGTAGATTGAACCCGAGCATTGCGTGGGCACTCGATTTGGGCTCGTGATAATTACTAGCTCGAGAAGCATTCGGGTAGTGGCCCGTGTCCAATCGCTGCAACGACGACAATAGCCGAGCCATAACAATGTCTGGAACTCAGCGCGTGTCCTGTGCTTTGCCAACCCCAGCGCGTGGCTATGATCAACATTGGCGGCATATAATCGGCTCCAGATCAAGTGGCCACTTTTTCTGGCTGGGAGTGGAGGGGGTGAACGCTGCTCGTTTTTCTTTAATTTTTTACTGGGACTTCTATTGCGTGGGATGATAAACGAACGCGTGTTTTATAGGTCATTAACGTCAGGGATCCGTTCTAAGCGGTATTTGCGCAAAGTACAAAAATTGTTGCATCGCCCCTTTAACTTTACACGAGCTTACTGGCACTATAGTGGGACCCAAGTATACTCGCACGCAAATCCACTGATTAAGAAACTCCCTTGTTGCGGTGTAAAGCGCCGTTCACACACGTGCAACCGAGTACGACCGAGAGAGACAAGACCAATTTTGAAGCCTCCTACGACGGCGTAAGACCTGCTCCGCAGCAGCGCATCCGGTCCTCCGTTGTTGTAAGAGGCTTAACCCTTTAACGCGTAGATAAACAATATTGTAGACCCCCCCCCAAAAAAAAACAGCCAAAAAACCAGACTACTTTAATATTTTGACAAATGCCGCTACATTTAGCTACTTTTATACACACGCGCCTTATTTGAGGTAATTTTATTCGCAAACAGAGGGCGTAATAATACTGTTGGGTGCAGTAAAGCGCGCATTTCCCTAGGCTTTGTCAATTGCCATGTTGGCTGCGTCCCGAGTTTTATGCAGAGAAATACCTTAAGGTAAGAGGCTTCAGAATTTTTCTCTGCTGTAGAGGGGCTCAATGCAAATATAAGTACAAAATATTATTGTGTATATGACAAGAGAAGCCCCACGGCACGCATGCTAAGAGAGTCTACAAAATTGTTGAACTGCTCTGATATGGTAAGAACGCAGGAAGCGATGTAGATATGTGTTTCTTTCTTGTGGCTCCTGTCGCTTTGCCTGCCCGATCATGTATGGTTAGGGATGCTCGGATACTAAACCTAAAGGCACCTTTGTGTTCTCATCTGTAGGAAACGGTTCTAATCTTTTTTTAATTTTTTTTTTTTTTTTACAAATAGTTGGAACAGAATTGTGAAAGAATGAAACAATGCTTCAAACTTTGTTCACTTAGTTTTTTTAATGTTATCATTCTTTGCTTTTGTAGCTTCAGACATTATTACCGTTTATTAGGTTTCTGGCCATGGTAAATCCCCATTTTTGGGTATGAGGTAGTGCTTTATCCGCGTAGTAATAAGACAGTACAGCCCGAATACTCGTTAGTGTATTTTCCAGGATATCAGGGTCTGACTTGCGCCATCAGCCGATCTCAGTTCTATGAATCGCTGCAATGACGACAATAGCCGAACCATAACAATGTTTGGAACTCAGCGCGTGTCCTGTGGCTTGCCAACCCCAGCGCGTGGCTACGATTAACATTGGCGGCATATAATCGACTCCAGATCACGTGGCCGCTTGTTCTGGCTGCGAGTTGAGGGGGTGAACGCTGCTCGTTTTATTGCGTGTGGTCAAACAACGAACGTGTTTCATTGGCCATTAACGCAAGGGACTCGTTCTAAGCGGTATTTGCGCAAAGTACAAAAAGCGTTGCATCGCCCCTTAAGGTGCAGCCCCACCGTGCATGACGTTTTGGTGCTTTTTTGACGGATTATAACTGTCTTTCTATGCATCCTACAATTATAAAGTCAATGTCAAATTAAAAAGCTGTTTTTCAACAATACTTTAATGTGTCGATATCGCGATTATTTTTAGTTTGTAATTAATTATTCAGCTTTTAATAGACCACCTTCTCTTATACTGAAAACATTATTTCTCGAGTTGTAATTCGTCCCATCGTCCACGATATTTTACGTGAGCGTTCGGTTGGATGTAATAAGTTAAAATAAGTAAGCTACAAACTGCACAGATAATGCATATTTTAAAATATACATTATATTTACGTGGCATTCCAAGCGGCACACGACGATATTTGCCGTCGTGTGCCGCTTGGAATGCCACGTGAACGACAGAAAAAGCGCCAGATGTCAGGGTGCCAGATGCCTGGATGCCCGCAGTGGGCGAGCCCATAGAGTTATTACAATAAACGCTAGAGGCTCGGCTGGCGCTAGTGTCTATGGGACTTCCGGTTGCAAATTGAAGCAGACAGCATGCAGTCTACTTTTCCAGTCTTCCTGTGTATTCCTATGGGGAAACGCGCGTGAATTTTGTCTCTTCGCCGGAAAATAACATGAATAACCTTTGTTATTTCGGTTGTACCGGATAATATGTACCTTTATTAATGTGGTGATAGTGTAATTGCTTTAGTTACAGCATTTCTTCTTTACCACTGAACGATGTTAAACTTCGCTCTATTTCAGGCCCAAACCTCTGTTCCATGGCAGGTATGTAGAAACGAGCGACGATTCTAAGCAAAATAACGATCGAAAGGAATGTAAAGTGTGTTCAAAGTTCGCCAGCATTCGGTTGGTGCTTATATATTGCTAATATGCCCGCCCTGTCACTATGAAAATGACCCCGTCGTGCATCTTTACGAGTGATTAAAGAAACGTTCAAAACGTAAAGAATAAAGTACGTGGGCTGCTAAAGGTGCGTTTTCTTATTATTTCCTATGTCGGGCAGTTTTTATCGGGCACCTGTTCTCCGGCTTCACCCTATTTGCAAAGATTTGGAGCGTGCGGGTAATGATTTGAACCTAGAACAAGCATCTTCGCACATATTCATGAGCAGAAAAAATAAAGCAGTACTTATTTATTGTAAATCTGACTATATTACGTGGCTTTCAATTTATTTTGATCGTCTGCAAGCACGAGGAGTTACTTATCCAGTGTTACTGCGTAGTTGCCGTCTCTCTTGGTTTTCCACATGTCCTTCGTTCGTTTGGCACTTATATCCCCCATGCTGGAAAGCGTCGACGCCGTGTTCGTGCTAACAGTGTCCGACAGTGCACATAAATACACGTACGAAGCGGTTTAAGCACCGTTTTTCATGCCACGAATTTCAAATAAAAATGCTGTAACTGACCAATTATTTCGTCTGCGTGACTGAGAAATGTTCCAATGTGCCTAGTACGTGCAAATTATTCGTGATATTTGCTCTTATAACCGAGCGCAGAGAAAAAATGCGCTCGCTTTTTCCCATAGGAATGCATTACCGGAAGTCAATTTATGACTGCTTGCTGTCTGCTTCAAAATGCAACAGCACACTAGCGCCAGCTGAGCCTCTAGCGTTTATTGTAATAACTCTATGGGCGAGCCAGAGGTGTCAGAACAACAAGCGCGAGGCTGCGGGTGCACCACAGCTGCTTTTGCGCGCGTTCTACAGTGCTTCAGTACACATGCCTGACGCGATCCAAACGAAATGGGCGCCATGAAAGGGATTCCGACATTTGGGATTCCGCCACGTATGCGAAAACATTTGAATTTTTCTATCACTTGCATGAATCATTTCCGCAGTTAAACTATGCTTGTCGGAATGGTTCGACTATATTTTGTGTCAAAAACCACCTCGGTGGCTGTTAAGTGGCAATGATATTAAAACAAAACACAAAACATTAAAACGTCTCAGTGCCTTTGAGCCAACGCACTGGCCCATGAATCCATATTTGTCGGGTTTAAATACCGACCGAGGTGCCCGCAGTCTGACGGAAAACAAGCTGAGATTTCGGTTGCACGTCGAATGATCTCTGTCTAATCAAAATGAACCCGAATATTTTTTTTTTTTTTTTTTTGGGGGGGGGGGGGGGGGGCGGGGCGTGTTCGGGGATTTTTGTTGGTTTGGCTTGTAAAACCCTAAGATCTGAACATTAGCTTTGCTTTACTTTAGTTCGGAGCGCAGCCAACGCTACGGGCTGATGAAGCCACTGAAGCAGCGCCAAGAGAGCGAGGTCAAGCAGCTCGTTCTTTTTCTGTCCTTGTGCGACCGGGCTAAACTAGTGCCACTAAATAAGCTACGCTTCATACACATCTCGGTGCTTCAAATGATGGTTGTCAGTTATTTTAAGCTTTATCTGAAACCACAGGAAACGCTTTTCTGTCCTTCACAAACGTTTAAACAGTTCGCGACAAAGCAAAGCAATATTACGTGAGCTTCCTAACACGGAAACTAATGCTGATGAAGTCGCACTTTTGAATCATGACGATCGGCAGTTGCGTTTGCTTTGTACTAACCACTAAGGTGGCGGCGCCCACAACAATATCGGGGAAAAGAGTGCCGGTACTCTAAGCGTAGCTCATTTCGTTTATACTTCGTCTCACGTTAGTATGGACTATTGTTAGCCGCACGTGCTAAAAGTGCGAGATAGTTGCTTCGAATGAAGGCTCGGCGGCTGCACGAGCGCTCGTGCAGCGAGTGCTCCAGTCAAGGCAGTCAAGGCTAGCCGCTCGCGCTAGCACAGCATTCACGGTTAGTCCATGCTAAGGTGAGACGAAGTATAGCTCACTAGGCTAAACCAAGTGCGGTGGGGGATCTTTGGCCGAGTGTGTTGTGGCACCGCAGATCAGAGCACATGGAGAAATGCGCGAGCGGGAGCTCCGTTCAAAGCACGGAGCTCGTGCTGCAGACCCTGTAGGGACTGAAACCCCTCAAAGTGTTTGCGTTGGTATTTCAAGTAACGTTAAATGTGCCAGTGCACGAGGCCCGTGTCTCGATCGGAATGGCGGCGCAGCACTAAAATGACTGGCCCTTGGAAGCGAATGGCGGCGGAGCACCCGCTTGTGGCACGTGTCTTGCGCGTTTCCACAACAATGGTTAGCGGTACTTGAAGAAACGTCTTTATCAAGAGGCTTTAGCAGGAATCCTGAGTTTTGTCACCATCTGCATCCTACCGTCGTGCGATCGTGTATCACATATGCTGCGTGATGCACGTTAAAGACCCCGAGCTAACAGTTGTACTGGAGTGGCTAAATTTATAATCTACAACGGGTAACAATGTCGCCCTACGAAACTCCTGCTCTCTAAAAAAAACCAAGGAATAATTTTGAATGCGGCGTTACATTGCATTTTTAATGTGTGCTCGCGTGTTCGCGTTTTTGTTTTGTCTACATCTTTGGTTATGCGGCTCTTACTTATGATGAAACAAACTATAGTTGTCGGACTTCTGGAAAATATTATATAACTAAAAAAATGGCACGTTACGCAAATGAAAAAAAACAACAACATAGGCGCAATAAAAGAAAACGGAATAATAGAATTGATTATAATTGTGTTTTAAAAGGTTTGAGCGCACCAAAAGCTATAAAAGCGAGCTCCATGCTTTGAACGGTGCGCTTGTTCACTAGAAGGGTAGTAGTTCAGGGCAGCATCCTCAAGCTTGTATGTTCCGTTTCGCTCGCACGACGAAACCGAATACTTTACTGGTCATGTGTTTAGTGAAACAAAGCTTACCTTCTGCATATGCGCAATGCCCTCAGTTTTCACGTGATTACACATGTGTTTATCATTATTGTTTTTGTTTCCCACTACGATTCAGCTTGTGCTCTTTGGTGTGCTACAGTCATTAGAGACCAAAGTAACCCAAGAGCATTCTACTTTCACGGGTTGCAAAAAAAACCTATGCAACTTGCCACGTATGCCACAATCAATACAAAATATTATAAACTTCACATGTGGCCGCTTGCGTGAGTAAACAATGTTGTTTGTCAAGAACAACTGCGATTGTATGAAATCACGTGGGAAAAACTCGTTCTAAGCACGCGACCGTTGGCATGCAGTCACAGTGCATGCAGTGAACCTCATAATCGGTGCCGAGATGATTGGTAGCTGTCAGCAGGTGGAGTTTTTCTATCAACCCAGAGTTAGAATGTTTCCTTCTTTCTGTTGTAAGTAATCAAGAGACAACTTACACCAAATCTGAGGGTAATAAAGTACTATGAACATTCAAAATTTCCGGCCTGAGCAGCATACGTACGTGTACAAGCTTTGGGTGTTGATGCACCCTTAACTTTCGATAGGCTCAACGCTAGTGTAAAATGTAGCGCTGTACCATGTGCGCGCTTACACTATATATTACACAACGTCAAACTCTACCCGTTTGCACATTTTTAATTTTTGCACACCACTACTTGCGCGCATAAATCACCAAATTAAGACTGGTACATTGCTTAAACTCTGTGCGAAAGCTATCCACAAACCCAGAATCTTTGCCTGGACAGTCATTGCATTTATCGCTAAACTCGTTTTAAAATTAATTCATATGATTTATTGCTGCGAGTTAATTTTTAACCTTGGCATTCTTTTATTATGACTCCCACACCAGTCCTACTTTGGGTTTACCAAACTCAATATCTAAACCTAAGTTTCATTGCTTGTGTTTTCCAGTCTCGTGGTTTTTGGTCAAAATAAATACCCAGCTACCTAAATGAGACATCTAACCCCTCCCCCCACCCAAAAAAAAAAAAAAAAAAAAACGAAACAAAAAGTTTGTTTGTTTTGAATTTTCAGGTATTTAATTCCTCAATCCAGAATTTCGGAAACCCAAGTCTATCACGTAATCTCGTTATCCAGGAAATCCACAAGGAGCCAAAGACATGCACGACAAAAGTGCTGGTCCGTCATATAAATCTGATCACGTTGAAATATGTGTAATGGCCTCCAAAATCCACGCGGGGTGCTAACGGTGCACAGGCAATTTCATACTTTTCAACGCGTCGGTTGTTTTGTTGTGCATGTGTCTCGCCATTTGGCTCAGGAAGATTTTCGAGTTTTGTTCTGACCACATTTGCTAGAGACGTTAGTTCGGAGTCATTGTCAACTGGTTCCCTTGTACGAGAACTGTCACAGCCGTGCGCGTTCCAAAGAAAGCTCGCGCAGAGAAAAACAAGCGAAGGACCCGGGATGTCAATTTAAGTATATAGAAAAATACCCCACTGTATCGAAGCGCCACCACACACGAATTGTCGCATTGATGTACAGGTCTGATGATGATGATGATGATGATGATGATGATGATGATGATGATGGTGATGATGATGATGATGATGCGGCTATTTCCCTTTGAATCGGGAGGACTCAAACAAGGTTTGTGCCCAAGCCTGGGAGCATAGGTGTCTTAATGCTACCTGGAAGGCGTACCCACCGCCATCTGTTGGTTCAGAATCACACTAACCAAGAATCAGAATCACACTAACCAAGAATCAATTGAACCAAGAATCACACTAACCAAGAATCACACTAACCAAAAAATCACACTAACCAAGAATCAAGAATCAAGAACCAAGAACCAAGAATCACACTAACCAAGAATCAAGAATCACACTAACCAAGAATCAGAATCACAGTAACCCCAACCCCAACCCCAACCCAACGCTTTCCAAACCAAACCAAAGCACCTTAAAAGGAAATCTGAAGAGGTTCTTGTAAAAAAACGAGTTAGAGGTGAATTCTAGAGTGTTTTTATCCCGTGAAACTGAATATCACGTTCGTTTTCCCCGAAGTTGTAACTAAACGCTAGAAAAGACAAAAAAACCTCCGACCAGTCGTTACGTCATACTACGATCTTTCGGCCGCTAGGCGTGTGTTGCTGGTGTGGGCGGCGCGGGCAATTGCAAGCTTGCCAGTATATTCCCTCGCACTGACACAAGTCGTGACGTAGTTTTCTGACCTTTTTTAGAATAGCAAGAGTGCGCGTGCTTAGCTTTGATAGGCGTTGAAGATGCGCGAGACGATATCCCGGACGATCTCCCGAAGGCTGTCGACACCGCTGGTATTCAGGTTCAGTAGGGAAGCTGCGACGGTTGGAGCTGTAGGCGCGCCGGCGAGTCGGTGGTAGTGGCTTGCTCGCGCCGTCAGTGCGCGCTCGATGTTGGTGGCTTCACACACAAAAGCGTCCACGGTCATCGGGGGATTGCGAACCAGGCCTCCGAAAATTTCACCCTTCACGCCACGCATGAGGACGCGAAGTTTCTTCTCCTCGGCGGCCTCCGGATCGGCTCGGGCACTTAGACGCAGGACATCATCAACCAAGCTGGTCACGCTTTCATTGGGGCCCTGCACCCTTGTTTGAAGAAGGTCCTCTGTTTGCTGCCGACGGTGGTGGTTGATGAACGTCCGCTGGCGAATCGGCGGCGCAGGACTCCCATGTAGTGAAGGAGGCTTCATGGTTTTCAAACCAGTGCCTAGCAATGCCTCCAAGCGAGAAGTAGAGATTGTGGAGGCACTGCTCAGTCGTCCATCTGTTTTGGCGGGCTACACGTTCGTAGTGTTGCAGCCAATCCTCAATATCCTCAATATCTTCGTGAACCTCTCCGTGGAAAGGCGTCGGAGTCCGGGGTGCGACGGGCAGGTATACGACGGCGGCGGCGGGCGATGTCTGCGACGACTGGTTGTCCATCGTCGGCCTCGTTGGCTGCTTGGTCTTGGGTGGCAGAAGTCAAAATTCCGGGTGTAGGCCTTGGGTGCGACGACTTCATTGGGTCTCGGTAGTGCCTTCGTTGGATCTTCGTGGGTTTGGCGTCGGACTTGTACTGCGGGCCCTCGGAGGGGTACGCTGCAGGGACATGCATTATACCCCGCTCCCCCAACAAAATGTCAAGAATGACGAGGTGTCGAAACAAAGAATAACCGAGGAAACTAAACGTTTAATGGGGCGAACTTGTACCCGAAACAAAAAAGAAACAAAGGATAAAAACAGAGCGTCGCGGGCGTCGAAGTCGGCGTAACAGCAAGATCGAACGCTGGGGCGAGACTGGCTCCGGCTTGCCACGCAGAGCACCTTTTGTAGCCGCGTGGGTTTCTGGAACATTCGTCCTAGAAAGTGCGGCGCGTTGAACATTTGTAACTCGATCAGACGAGAAAGTTCTCGAACTTGCGAGAACGCCAAATAGAAAGAATAAATAAAAGAACATTCCGCTCCCTAGAATCGTACTCAGATCCTCCGCGCGACAGCCAAGCACGGTACCATTCGGCCATGTACGCGCTCGCTGAGCGACGCACGTGGCAATATTACGTCACTCACGGGGAAGCGATACTTTGAAAATAATTTTCTGCAACCTCCGTCCACCAAATTGAAAAGCAATCTTGATAGTCGTGATCCTGGAGTCCAAATGAAGACGATTTAAGGGTTTTTCTTCAAATACAGAACAGCTTCAGTTTCCTTTTAAATAGATTCAGTGTTAATCTTGAGCACAATGGTAATCAGTGTACTGGCGAGGTTAACTTGAAATAACTGATCTCACATGTCGTGAACCCCATAATAATGGAGTATACAGAGCGTACATATCTTATCTGTGCAATATATGACATCTCACGCACGTCTGTGTTCGAAGTTGTTGAATCTGAGCCCGGAGAAATGATTTACATTTTCATTTCAAAATTTTCATTACAGATTAAGGGAATATAAAATACTGCGGTTAAACGTTTTTAAATGCAAAGCATTATAAGTAGGGTTCCGTGTTTTCGAAGTTTATATCTTTTGAAATTCAGAGGGTGTTTTGGGGAATTTATTTTTGCTGAAAATTCGGGTTTTATATGTGTTTTTGTTTTTGTTATTATTCCCAATTCTCCGACATTTGGAGTTTAATTTTACTGTGGTCCCAATTTTTAATGCAAAATAAAAATAAAGAATATTTGGACATAAACGTACCCTGAATTCATAAGAACTCACCTGTATGGGATGATATTTCTGCGGCTGCATTTGGCATTGGCGCTCTTTCCATTCGCAATATACTAAATGCCCTACGACAAATCTTGCAAAACAGTATTGCTTCAATTTACGTCAATACTTCGAAATAACTAAGCGCCTGTGGCCGTTGTCGGTGGGAAGCATAGAAGCTCCAGATGCCCTGCCCCCTCCTTTATCTACAGGTTAGTGATCACCTGTCAATCTTGTCTTTTGAACTTATTGACATTGAACTTGCTATCAGGAAACTGAAGCCAAAGTTATTAGTCGCATTTGGCGGTATCCCAAGCTTCATTGTTAAAGTATGCTCTTTTATTTCTGCACCCGTCTTAACGTATATTTTTAACTTGTCGTTGGAGAGCTTCACTTTTCCTTCCCTTTAGAAGAACTCTATTACTGTGCCAGTACATAAGAATGGCAGAACGGACGATGTAAAAAATTGCAGAATCGTGTCGTTGCTGTGTCCGTTTGCAAAGGTTGTGGTCGGTTTGCCTTGCTGCATACCCGACCCGGAGGAATAACACGGAGCCAACGGTTTCAACAACAAGAAGCTACATTTAATTGGACATGGACAAGACGATTAATATTGTTACCAGCGGCGCCTGAGTCCAGGCATCGACTCCTTATGCTCCGCCTCTGATCTGCCTTATCAAGGCGGCGCACGCGATGTGCGCGTGGCCGACTTGATTCCGCCGCCACGCGGGAAGGTTCGCCACCTGTGCCACGCAGTCGGGCAACTGGGCTGGGGAGCCGCCAGGGTGCCCACACTGGCAGTTGCCGAGATATTAGCACGCAAACAATAATTAACACCACATATGCATTTATACATTTGCATTACTTGTTTTTCAACTCTATATGGTTCTTCATTTCCATGCCTTCTTCTCTCGGGCGATGTCGCGCCCAATCCCGGCCCCCACCATCCTACCTGTGCCTGCTGCACGAAGCGAGTGCGCGACAATCAGGCCGCGCTCTGCTGCGACTCTTGCGAAGGGTGGTTTCACCGCGGTTGCGTCCACATGACGCTATCGCAGTACCGCCGGTTGGGCTCTTGCAGCGACCCGTGGCTGTGCCTGGTCTGTTCGCTGCCCCGGTTCTCGGATGACATCTTCGAACCTGCTGCTTCGCATACGAACACCGGGATCGGCGCGAGCTCCCCAAACGACTTGACCGCCGGCTCTCCGGCCAACCACCACGACGGCGGCGTTCCCCGGCCCAACGGGAAGGACGATGGGGTCCGCTCCGCGCCAAGGGCGGACGGCGTGAACAAGGCGCTCACCCTGTGGTATACCAATTGTCGCAGCCTCAAGAACAAAATGCAAGATCTTCACGCCACCGCGAGCTCACTGCCCAGTAACGCGATCCTTCTCCTAACGGAGACCTGGCTGGACTCCAGCGTGCACGACGGCGAACTGCTAAGCACGTCGCACACCATTCATCGGAGAGACAGACAGGGCAGGGGTGGAGGGGTGCTGGTCGCCGCCCCGTCCGGACTCTCGGTGGTCCGGAGACACGATCTCGAGCACCCTGACCTGGAGGCGATCTTCCTCGAGCTTCTTCTGCCTCACGGTACTGTCCTGGTCGGGTGCGTGTACTGTCCGCCCTCGACGCGTGACTCTGCCTACAAACTACTTGACGACTCGCTCACTCGCGCCTTGCTAAAGCCATATCGCGACGTCCTGCTGATTGGGGATTTCAATGCCCATATCGATTGGTGGAACAACGACGAACCGTCTCCTCACGATGCGCTCGACGATCTACTCCTAGACGCAACATCATCAGCTGGACTTCTTCAGGTCTGCCGCAGTCCCACTTACTTGCCACGGAACAGCTATCTAGACTTGGTATTCACAACTGACATCACAAAGATCATCTCCTGTGATGTTTACCCCGGCCTCAGTGGAAGCGACCACATGGCCGTGGAGGTGGCCTTCGCGACCTCCCTGCCCCGGAAGGGCCACTTCGCTCGGACCACATGGAGGTTTCACGAAACGGATCACTCACACCTCGCCAGACTAGCCCATCTCGCACCTTGGTGTATGACAACTGGGGGTAGCGATTGCCTCTCGAACTTTGACCTGTGGTGCGACTTCGCCTCTGCCATACAGCACGAGTCCATCCCCCACTCACTTCGATCCACAAAGCGGAAGAGGGCCCCATGGATCACGCACGACATCGTTAAAGCAGCCAGTCGGAAAAGAGCGCTGTTCAAAAAAGCGGCACGACTACAGTGTGCAGACACCTTACGGGCAGCAAAAGACCTCCAGCGTTCATTGAAGTCCGCTATTCACACTGCACACAGAACTACGCCCGCAACATCGCCCTTAAGGCCAAAGAGGACCCTAAGCAGTTCTGGTCCTACATGACCAGGCTGCAGACCAGTAGCAGCAGGCCATGCTTCCTGAATAACAATGGTAATGTCGCATCCCCACGTGACGTTGCGATATTATTTGCTCGGCACTTCTCAAGTGTGTTCAATGCCGGACCACCACCCCCATGCATCAACTCCCTGGTGCAAGACATAGAGGAGAGCACGGCGTGCCCCGGCTTGCCTATGTCCGCCGTCAGCCTGTCGCTAGACCACCTCCATGAGGCCTTCAGCCAGATCAAGCCATCTCTTTCGCCAGGCCCCGACAACCTCCCTCCAGCTTTTCTGAAGCTGCTTGGTCCGCGAGTATCTTCCCCTCTACTCACTATCTTCCAGTCCTTTCTGGACAATGCTGTCATTCCTGACGCATGGAAGAGGGCCCTGGTGACGCCCATTCACAAGGGAAAAGGGAAGCCTATGAACGACGTTTCCTCGTACCGCCCAGTTTCTGTGACGTCGATACTGTGCAGGACTTTTGAGAGGCTACTTAACAGGTGTCTCTTGGACTACCTAATTGGCAGCAACAGCCTCTCCACTTCGCAGCACGGGTTCAGGCCGGGCAGGAGCTGCGAAACTGCCCTTGCCACCATCACACACCACATCAGCGACGCATTGGACGACCGCACTCCCACAGACCTTGTCCAACTTTGACTACAACGACGCCTTCGACACACTTGACCACCTCCTTCTTCTCAAAAAGCTCGCAGGGGCGGGTGTGCGCGGCTCCCTTCTTCGCTGGATTGCTAACTTCCTCATTGGGCGCTCACATAGAGTAGTGTTCCACGGGTCCTCATCTGATGACTTTACAGTATCCTCGGGCGTGCCGCAAGGCTCAGTATTGGGACCTACCCTCTTCTCGATATACGTCAACGACATGCCAAAGACTGAGGATACCCTCGTGATCCAGTACGCGGACGACACCACCATTCTGGCCCGCCTGGATTCACCCTCGTCCAGCTCTCGCCTCCAAAACCACCTGACACAGATTGTAGACTGGTCCACCTCCAACCACCTTAGACTCAGCCGCACCAAAACTGCCGTTATGCGCTTCAGCAGTCAAAAGAAGATGCAGCCCCCATGCTACTCCATATCCGGAACACCGGTGTCGGTGGCGACGGACCTCCGGATTCTAGGAGTCACATTCACTCCCTCTCTTAACTTCACCGTCCACATAGCAAACATTGTGGCGAAGGCACGCAGAACCCTAGGGTTCGTCACCAGGGTCTCGCGTCACTGCGGCCCGGAATCTTTTCGGGCTCTCTACACAGCGCTGGTGCTCCCACGCCTCGAGTACTGCGCGTCCATTTGGAGTCCCCATCAAGCCCACCTTACGCAGCGTCTAGAGGGTGTCCAGCGTCGCGCAACAAGGACGCTATTGGCGCGCTTACAGTGGCCACTCCTCAGCCCACAGCCATATGAGGACCGACTGAGGCAACTGAACTGGCAGTCGCTTGACCATCGGCG
>JABSTQ010001031.1:0-58683 GCA_013358835.2 Ixodes persulcatus | reverse complement strand
CATCTAGGGACGACAGAGTAAAGGCTGCCCCTGTTCGTTTTGTAAAGCGACCATCTGTGGCGCCTACTCGTCACCTCGAATTTCAAGCTTCACTTAAAGGTAGGTGCAGAATCAACATAATTAGATGTTTTGTTTGCTTGTAACATGCCAAGAAATGCATTGAGTCGAACAGAGTGTATCTATATGTATCTAATTTTTCAGTGCTGTCTTATGTATCAAAACGGCGCATTTGCATAGCTTACGGAAGTACGCTTTGTGTGATATTACTTGTGTGGCGGCTATATAATTAATCGATACTTATTTTGTTTCAGCGTGTGCATCCACAAGAGCTAAGAAGGTTCGATGAGTACAAAGAAGGGTGGAGAAAACAAGCAGTCAAGAGAAAGGCCGACGCCCCTGCTGACAAAATGCGCCAAACGAAACTGTTTTGCTCTCCCGGGAGTCAACTGACCCAGCCTAAAGTAGACAATCTGATCGTCAAGTTCGTTGTGGATGGGTTGCATTCATTATCGACTGTCGAAGAGCCAGGCTTCATACACCTCTGCAGCCTCTGACGTATCGGCTGATGCATTCTTTTCTTTTGAAGCCCACTGCGGCACGAGCCCCAGTTGTCAGGAAGATCAAGTCAAACTTGAGTTCCTGAGCTACCTGCAAGATCCTCGAGTTGAAGTCGATATGCTCCGCTCATACCCTTCTCTGAGAAGCGCCTTCATTAGATACAACACCCCAACGTGCTCCTCGGCTCCTGTAGAACGGCTGTTCTCCTTCGCGTCACTAATCTTACGCCAGCATCGTGGCGGACTTTCAGACCGGCGTTTTGAGCAAATGCTTCTGCTTAAGGCTGCGGTCCCACGAGTGCCGTCGTGACCGAAGGGTTTTTCAACCGCCAGGGCGGCAAAAACGGCAGCAAGCTCTTGCGCGACAATATTACAATAAAGCGACCAGAACGAAAAGACGCAAAACATGGTGCTAAATTGCTGCCTACTTGCACGTCTATCTAAAAGTGTCTGTCATTTCTTGAGGATTCAGAACGCAAGTAAACTCAAGGGACTAATATGAAAACGAGACAGACACCGACTGCCATGTCTGTCTCATATTTCTGTGTGTCCCTTCTTCTTACTTGCGTTCTAAATCCTCCTCATGAATGTTTAACCAACACGCTCTCCTGATTCTTTCAATGCCTGTATTTGTTTTTCGAGCTTCAGCCCCCGACAGCGACAGTAGGGAGTTTCAGTATATCGTTTTCATTGGATCGATACCACGCCATGCGCGCGCTTCAGAGCATGCTTCGATGTGGCAGCGCGAGCTCCCAATACAAATATTTTTCCCTGAAAACACGATCTACTATAACTCGTTAACACCACATAGTCCGTGTTTCTGAAAACAACTTGCGGAGACTAAAACTCAATTAAAGATAGAACGTTTTGGTTTGGTAGATTCTGCGGATTTGAAATAGCGTGTATCTTTATACCTCGCTGCTCTCTTGGCTGCAATATTTTTACGGAGGTTTGTACGTTTGTGTAAACGTTTGAAAAAAGACGCAATATAACAAACACAAGAATTCAACTAATACCTTTGTTAATTAATCTAAAGCAATAAGATACACCCATTTTAAGTACTTCGGATGAGGTTTTAGCGATGTATCGAGGTATCTAAAATACAGTATTCAGTATCTGTATCGGAGATTAGTTTTGCATCTGTATCTTGTATCGGTATCTCAAATACAATTTTCGAGGGTATCGAGTATCGGTATCGAAGATACAATTTCGAAGTATCTTGCCCACCCCTGCCCATCTTCGTCCACTCAACGTGACACACAGGCGCGATCGAGCCAACGCGTTGCCGCCGCCTTCTCAGGCCGAGCGCTTGTTGGCTACTTTTCCCGCTTATCCTTCTCCGAGACGGCGGCCGTCGCCTCACGTTTCTTTCGTTTCTACTCCGTCCACACCACGTAAAAGAAAAACACAGTAAGGGCGCAGAATTCACCATTTTATTCAAACACCCGAGACTGGGTGAGTTTGGTTGTTTCAAGACTTTCTCACCCAGTCTCGGGTGTTTTAAGAAAAAAACGCAAGAGGGTTTGACGTCGCCCCTCCCCCCGGCTCGCAATATAAACCGCAGTGCGTACTACAAGCCATCCCGGACCAGAGTCCTATATACTGGGAGAGTTTGGCCAATGGGCGGAGCCTGTCGCCCGCTAGAACAAGCGGACTTTACGGTAACACAAAATGGAAGATGTTGCTTTTGGCCACCCTTCTTACGTGCGCTAGTCCAAATCTGCGGTTAGTAGTTGATTTATACGCACAATTTCTTGTACTCTGACATTTTGTTATTCCTGCGATTCCTCACTATATTTCAAGCACTGGCTATCCTTTATTGATCTCCAAAAACATAACTTACAAATATTCTTTATTTCTTTCGGTTTTAAACGAAATTAGGCTTTCTCAAACAAAAACTAATTTGGCGACTGAGCGCAAGGGTTCGCAGCTCCTCTTCTAGATGGCGCCCGTCACGACACTGATTTTTAGCGGTGGTCATTTTTGAGACCTAATATTCAAAGTATTCAAAATTCACTTTTCACAAAAGAGGAATACGTTTAAGCTTGTATAATTTTAAAAGATCGTAGCGGATAAATAAGTTCAAACTTCTGACTACGTGTGCAGCGCCAAAAACACATATAAATTTTTTTTTTTTTTTTTTTTTAACGGTGGTTCACAGCATACTTTGCGTGCCTAATCCAGAGTCGGTTCAAAATTCGATAACACAAAATGGCGGAGGCAAGGCAAGGGCAAGGTTCCAGCTGCTGGTTGCCTTACTTCTAGCTGTGGTTGCTGGATTGTCGGCATCTTCAAAAAGTGCAAAACTCTCCCAGTATAAAGGCCTCCGTTCCGGCCAATCCCGTGTTGAGAAGTCATGTGAATACGCAACCCCCGCGTTGTTGAGCCCCCACGGAATGCCGCGTGACGCCCACAAGACATTGGATAGGCTTCGATGGTTCGTAGGGCACGAGAACATAATTTTTCTGAGCGCAACAACGCGGTGGGACATCTTGCTGACCACTGCAGGCAATGCGCTGGCTGTAAGCCTCTTTTGGCTGCAACAAAGTTTTTTTTTTTTTTTTTTTTTTTAATGCAAAAGATAAAACCGAGTGAGAGATTATAGAGGCGTTTTACAGCCTTCTCTTTTTCTGCTCCACAAAAAAGTAACCTTTCTAGATAGCTGCCTGTGATAGTGGTGATTGGTTGTATTGCAGTTGTGGCGAAAGATTTTGTGTACATACGCGACGATGTTCTTCTAATAAAATCACTTGAGTTAGTGCCTGTCCTGTCGTCTTTGTGCCTTTATTTTTCTTGTTTTGTTTGCGCTTTTCAAACCTTTTCAACTCAGTATGAACCAACTCGCCCAAACCCAAGTTTTAATCGTATAGCGTCCACGGCGGCCCATCACACGGCGCGCGTGGCTTTTCGCATCGCTGTTGCTGCTGGGACACAGCCGGTATCGGGGCCACGCGTGGATCAGCGACGACGTGGTCAGACTCCCGATCGGGGCCCGAACGGTTCCGCTTGACCAGTCTGTCTATGCTAGATCGCAAACTCAACGATGAAGTTAACTCAATCGGTCGCTGATTGGCTGCCCTTTTGGTCACGTGATGTGACGTTGCGATTGAGTTTTTCCCTACGGATTCCGATGGAGTTCGAGCTATGCTGGTGAAATAATAAAGTTAGAGGTGACGTCAAAATGTCGTCACGATTGAGTTTGCCGATGAAGATAACTTTGTAGTAGTCTGGCAGCCAAAGTTGCCAAAGTCAATGAAGATGGCGACGTTCACGCTCGCGGACGGGGCAAGCCAAGTCGAGCTTTTGCGGACCATATCGCTACGTGTTTTATATGTTCGGTTCAAGGTTCGTCAGGGACGTAATCGGGGAATACTGCCCGACACTCGTTGATGCTGACAGTTGCCGTGGAAGCTTTGGCGGCGTCGCGAGGGGCCCGATATGCTGACAGCCGAGCAGCAAGTGCTCTCAGCTTCTGCGTTGCTGGCGGCACATTTTGCTGCGACGAAGACATCACCGTGCGTCGGTGTGCTGCGTGTCGCGTTTTTGGATGTTACAGAGGCGATAATCGATAACCCGAGGCTGAAGGTGGGTGGGCTTGGCGCGGAAAGGGAAGACGGAAAGACGACAACCAAGAAGTTCAGCGATGCGAATTCAGCGGTGTTGTCGGTAAGTTCTCAATACGCTGTGTTCTCTAATACAGTCTGAATAGAACATTTTCTCAATGCGCTTGCACGAGAGCTCTCGGTAGAAAACGGGCGCCTCATTCAACGTGACGAGTGTCGTGCGAGATCGTCGCACGCATTCAAGCTTACTCGTGATTGCATGTGTGTATCATCCAAATGTCTCGGCCCTCAACATCTGGAAATTGTTCAGCTGCAGCACGTTGTGTACGTTTTCACTTTACGATTGCAGGTTCAAACTGGTGTATCTTGTTTTTTTGCTTGTGTTGTCTGAAACGTTTCTGCTGCTTTTCTGCCACACGGGGTAGAGCGCCTCGTCAAGCTGCAAGCCATGCAGCTTGACGTTTGACATTATATGCCCTATCTCCCACCTCTGTATATAAAGGAAAATAAAGAGATAATAAACTTAATTGACGCTGCAGGTCTTTGCTCTGAAGTCATAATTTTGGGTTTTGTGCTAGGCAAGTGGAATACCTCCCCCTTTTTTCTTTCAGCTGTTTTTATTATTACGTTTCAGGCTTTTTGGGATGCTATGTAATTATACTAGCTCCAAGTAGAGGCTGCATTAGCATATAGAATCTCTATCTAGTCTTGATGTGCTTTCGGACAACTGAAAAGGTTATGAAACATTCATGTCAGATACCGTCTCACTGTTGTGTGCAGGTGACAGCGACTAACCCCTGAAACCGTGGTTGCACACGAATTCCTCGCAACCCCAATGGATGCTGTGCTGGCCCAAGGCTACGCTTAACAAAAAGGCATTGCTTAAGATTCTGTTGTGGAGCAGTGAATAGGATGCTCAAAAGCAGGTCCAGTGGTTGCAAAGGTACTGGGCACAGCATTTACCTTTCTGTAACAGGCGGGCTTGTATAACAGTATCTTCCCAAGCCCCTTGCTCCTCAAGAGTTCGACCCGGAGGACTGTGTGATCTTTGACAGCAGAGGACAAGTTGTGCAGCGTTGAAAAATCAAAGGCCGCCTCTGCACCCCAAGTATGTGCTGCCTACCAGGGTCGCCCTCGTCAAACTTGAAGCCTGACAGCTGTCGAGCCTGTTGCGAGCTTTGTCTTTTGACTCGTCAGATCTGAAATATACTTGTGTGCATCTGCTTGCAATTTTGCATCATACTTTCTGACTTGCCCAATCTAGTAGACACAGGCAAGTCCCTTTTGACTGCAGAGTGATCTACCTAGCAGACAGTACAAGCAGCATTCAATTTTCCTGGGTTCTTTTATCGACTACCTATTATAGATGGAGCAGTTTGATACGAGGACACTTTTCTTGATCTGAAGCAATTGCACACTCATTAAAACGACTTGCCCCAAGCCCATGGCAGGCAAGTCTGGTATTTCAGAAAATTCTGTCTCATGCTAGAAAAAGATAGACATGACAAGTGTATTTATTTTTATTGCTCTGGTACCTGGGCTGAAGAAACACCACACCAAGCATGTGCTGTCAGAGATTTTTTGGTATGGCACCTAAAATTGGAACTTTATGTGTCTGTGATAAGTTGCTGTTTCTGAAAAAGCTTTTTAACACAATGTTTATGGCAAGGGTAACCTGGCAAAAATGTGAATTGCATAAGCTAGACTCCGAAGCATTACGACTGAGAACAAAAGCAGGGCCCCCTCACGGGTGGCATCTCGTTTCTCATCGACTGTGCAAGCATTCTGGCTCGAACAGTGTATTGTTCTAAGCATAGAGAAAGAAAAGGTGAAGAATTAATTGTGGTTGCTGGCATCTGGATGATTGGAACTCCACCACCGTGCCACCGTTAATTGGGAAATGTCTGGTTCCTTGTATACAAAATTCACATTGACACCAGAAGTTGCAATACAAGTGCCGGAACATAAGCAATTGCACCGAGATTTGCTGACCCAAAAATTTTATTCTATGTATGACAATTTTGTCGGGTATGACCAAGGTACTTCTGCAAATCTTGTTTCCATGCTATACTGAAATCATGACAGAAGCAAAATAGTGCATAGGGAGCATTTTTATTGTAGATGGAAATTCTGCACCACCATGAGGTGCAGCACGAGTGTGGTCAGTGAAGATGACTGCTGGGCATGTGCAGCTGCTTGTCCCTCCACAGCCTGCAGACAAAGTACACGAAAGAGGCTAATGCTTACAAATACATACATTTTTAAACAGCATGTTAGAGAAATTGCATAGAACAATATAATCCCAGTGGTGTGGTGAGCAGTAGTGTAAGGCATACCACTGCTTTAACCTTCTCTCATAACTCTCGTGCAGTACTGGAAATAGCAAGAATGCGAGACTCTGGAAAGACGTTTAGTTTATGCGAGCACCTTCCTAACTAAGGAAGTGCTCAGACCAGCATACTCATGCTGTGGGTTTTCCAGTACAGCACGTAACCTATGAGACGGGCAGCCCTCAGCAATGTGCATTTAGCTTGATCTAATTACTTTGCAGTAAACAGGCCTGCTCCTTCGATCACATGAAAAAATGGAAAGGGCCAAGCTGGTGAAAATTGGTCACTTCGAAACCCAAAAAAGGAAAAGAATGGGAAACACAAGACTGCTGCATTCGCCTTCCTTTCTGCTATGACTGTCTGTCCTAGCTGATTTCCAATGACATGGTAACTGTTGTTTCCATCAATGCACTTGATGCTGTGGAAGTCCAGCTCTTCAGCAATGCGTTGAGCGAGCAACAAAGGACGTGAGCACGAGCTGCTCAAGATGTAACTGAATAAAGCAGGATGAAGAAACTCGGCCTAAAATAACTCATTATTGCCATATGATGCAGGTTTTCTTTCCACGGTTCTCTACACAATTCTTGCCAGCCAATTTTGGACCTTGACTGCACTTGTCTAAAACTAGGGCATTCATGTTGCACTCCAGCAGCATGTGCAAAGCAACCAACTGCTCCTGCTGAGTGGGCGAGAGGTCCTAAACAGTGCAGTTGGGGGCAGTTCAGGCCCTCACCATCCAGGGTGGCAGTTTACCTGATGACTGGTGCATGGATGACAACATGACACAGTTTCAGTAGCACGCATGCATGGTTTGCGGGTGATGTCATGTCAGTAGGCGCCGTGGTGGTGGCCACCACTCTGTACATGTCAGATGCTGCTCATATTGCCAAGCACGTCTCTGAGCAAGTGTGCCCCGTAGCCGAATGGTTATCGTGCTTGACTCCCACGCAAAGGGCCGAGGTACGATGCCTGACCGCGCAGGCACCTTTTTGTTGTTTCTGTAAATGTCATTGTTCGAAGTCCAAATGTTATATGCGCCGAACCTTCTACGCCGATTGTCCCAGACACCCACGTATATCAGGGCGAGGCGATACGGAGTCTCGCTCTTGCGCTCGATCGTGCTACTCCGCCTTCACGCCTGCGAAGCTACCTCTTTGTACCTTTGTTTTTGGCACAAGTTCACCAAATTAAATGTTCCGTTTTTGTTCATTCGTCACCTCATCATCTGTCATTCGTGACATTGTGGTGGAGGTGCGGGGCATTAACAAAAAGGTGCATGCGCGGCCAGGCATCGAACCTTGGACCTTTTCAAGGGAGGCAAGCACGACAATCACTCCGCCACAAGCGCGCCTGCTCGGAGACGCGCGTGGCAATATGTGCTACCTGCAGGAACTTCGGCTAGGTCTAGGCAGAAGTTTAAACCGTCAAGTGATCACGACAAAGTTCGTCCGTGTTTGTCCAGTGCAGTATGCAGAAAATATTGCCCTGTGTGGTGGCAAGAACCATCTGCTACTTACTCTTAACTGGACTATGACAGATTGTGATCTTTAGCCAAAGGTGGAGGACTTGAATTTCGAGTGCAAAAAATTGAGAGAAATATGGAAAAGTGCATGACGATTTCGCCGAGTTCGATAGGCAATGCCCAGCTAGGTGCGTCCTGCTCCCACAGCCATTTGCACTAAATATTTTTAGAAGTGGACCTTCTATATAAATTGCAGACGTCAATTTTGGAATTGGTGAGCCAGTTTTGTCTTAGTGTCATTCCCTTGTCAATTTCAGAGTGGTGGGTAGCTGTGGTGTTGCCGGGAATGTTTGGTGGAAGCAGGCCGCTAAATGGGACGAGAGACACAGTGGGAATGTTTGGTTGAAGCAGGCCCCTGTTGGGAAACGGGACCGGAGACACAGCCCTTTTTCCAAACTGACACTTAGTCTCATCCATTTATCTGCTGTCTTGTTTGACACAAAACTCGAGTAACGATGTGTCGATTGCTTCTGCACCATGTGTACACCCAAGTTTTTGTGAGTCTTGCTCAGGTGTCACCTTGCAAGGAACACGGTTGGACCTACAACCACCTTGGGATCTACCGACCAGGCACAATAATGTTTATGACAGCTTCTTCGACCTTCCTCGTAGTTATGCACAGTGCAGATAGTGGTCACAGTTTTATGAAATTGCTGACATGGGCACAACAACTGTCACTTTGGGCTACTGGAGCCAGCACAGTTCACCATGATCACAGTGTAGCAAAGCTGCAACCATGGACCATCAGTGGCCATCAGCATGAGACTACCGACGGCACTCGTGCATAATACATGTTAATGCCGCGACATAGGTGCAAACAGCGTATCATGGAGATGAGTCCAGACTTTTTTATACCTACCATTTGGTGGTGGTGGTGGTGGAGCTGCCACCTGTGCTGGGTCCTCACTAGCACCTTTGGTCGCAGCAGATGAGTCCTACAAAATCCAGTTAAACACAAGTTAACGCACAACAAATTGACAGCCTTTCCGGTTACGCGTTGATGTAATGCCCATTGCCTACACCTTAGAATTCAAGT
This sequence comes from Ixodes persulcatus, assembly GCA_013358835.2. Lineage (NCBI taxonomy): Eukaryota > Metazoa > Arthropoda > Arachnida > Ixodida > Ixodidae > Ixodes > Ixodes persulcatus. The sequence continues at coordinate 49,675 of JABSTQ010001031.1, read as the reverse complement.
ATCGGAGTGCCTCATGCACAGGTCTAGAGAAATTAACTCGTGAGCTTGAGCGCTACGATCCGAGCTTTCGAAGAAACATTACGAGGCAGCACACTCGTGCAAAGTCAATAAGACCAAAAACAACACGGTGTCTGTTCACAACCAGTAGCAAGTTTTAGCAGACCGTTATTGTGTTCTGCGGTGGCCACGGTACGGCTGGTAAGGCTTTAAGCGCGCTGACAAGCATGCTTCAAAGTTACAGCGCGAAATCCCAGTAGCAATTTCTCTGCGCACGGCAACGCTACGCTAAAACCGCCTATTGCGATTCCCAGCACTTACCAACACTGCAGCCGAGATGCCGTGTGGCGACGGACGAAGCGCGTCCCCCTCTCGAAATCATGCGCCTTCTTCAGTCTTTGCGGGCCAGGATTCTGTCCTACTCCTCGCGTTCAGCGACGACACTTGGTTCACGTCTTCCACCAGACTGCCGAGTGGCAATCGCGACGTGACAACCTTTGAGAAAGCCCGACTCGACAGCAAAAATTCCAAAAGTGAGTCAAGTTTCCGTACAGACACACGAGCACTTCACACGCAACATCCACCGTCGGCCATGACGATTCATCGCGATCGCGATGCAGCTCACGCGTTGCGATCATCTAAATTGTGTCACTTATGTAAAAAGACATGATTCATGCGACCTAAACTTGACACCGGTAATTGTATTTAGATTGTACCAAATTCTACATTTTCAGAAGTTAAAAATGTTGCTTTCACAAGACCCTCCGATGCGGCGTTGCGCTTTCCCCTCTAGGGACATTTTCTGGGTACAAATCCCGATGAAGTTACAACTCCATCGCCACTTTCCGTCGACGTCATCAACGCGGCGCGATGAAGTTCCCTACCAGTTGAGTTCGCCGCCGATTGAGATTAGGCTCCTCCCACCGGCGACGTCACGATGAAGTTTCTTCATCGCTTTTTCAGCATAGACAGACAGGACGCCGCCGCTGGGTAGCGCGTTCCGCCGAAGCCTGATGAGAGACCGCACTGCTCTGCCGGAAGTTGCCTCGCCGCTTCGCCCCTTTTTCTCAGAGTGGCCCCGCTGTATTCGTCTAGGGAGAATTAGAGAGAGCGGTTATCCTAAGTTTAAAAAAATGTCGGCACTATTGATTGTCCAGGGAGAACTTGTACAGAAAGGGCGCGTCCAGGAAGAATGTGATCAGAGGGAACTAGTCCCGAGAGATTTTGTCCAGGGAGAATTTGTCTATGAAGAATTTGCATTTATGAATGTCGGCATTCTCGATTGTCGAGCAAAGTTTTGCCCTGGGACAATTCGTCCATGAAGAAATTTTCCAGGAAAAATGTGTCCAGGAACAATTTGTTTAGAGAGAATTCTTCCAAAGAAAATTTGTCCATGCAGTCTCTGCCCAGAAAGAATTTGTCCAAAAGGAATTTCTACAATAAGATTTTGTACGGGTAAATATTGTCCGAAAAGAATTTGTCTGGGAAGAATTTATCCACAAAGAACTTGTCCACGAACAATTTGTGCATGCAGAATTTGCCTAGAGAAAATTTGTCCGAAGAGAATTTTATCCAAGAAGAATTTGTTCCAGCGACAACTGATGATTTTCCCAATACTGCGATGTCACGCTGCTCCGTGCAGACGCTTGCTTTGTGTTCACTGCAACTGCAACCGGTACCAAACCACGCACTACGACCGGCTCCGACCGCGAGTTTCCGCCGTGCCGTCCGCATCGGCGTGCGACGATCAAATAAAGGCTGCGCAGAAAATATAGCTAAAAAAAGAAAAGAAAAACGAAAAAACTCAGGAAAACGCAGATTTCCAACGCGCACTCCAAACACTCCGAAATTCAGCGGAACGTGCAAACGCCCTCGTTGCTCAACTGCCAACCGGCCCAAAGAAGAACGGAGCGCGCGCCATGAAACCATTTTTCAGCTGCTCCAGAACAAACGCGTTTTAATTTAAAAAAATAAAAAAGAACGAGGAAGAAAGTACGCCTCAGCAAACAGAAGCACGAGGGCAGAACTAAAGCTACTTCGCGAGGAGAGAAGTGAAATGGATTCCTAAATGAAAGCGAAACCCATTTCCACGTCTGAAATGATAAAATACTAAACAAAAATTAAAAAAAAAGGATTGCCGGCAAAAAAGAAACGGAAACAAAAACAATCAAGCACTGAAAAAGAAAAAAAAAAGCTTTAATTATATTAAAGCCTGAACCGAATTGTGTCTGATAGATATCGCGTACAGTGAATTTTAAGATCTCTCCATTGCTTTCAAGGGCTTGGGTTCCCCGATTCGTTGAAAATATAACTTTCCTCCGTTTTCGATGCCTGCCCCCTCGGCGTAGAGCGTTAAAAAGAAGCGATAAAGTGAGCCGGAGTAGATTAGAGAGAAAACTTAATCTGGGCTGTCGTTTATCTTTTTCCTTAAGCCACGGATTATTCTTGATTAAGTTATGCGGTGAAGGTATTCACAGCCCCAGCGAACATTAGTTACAACTGCGACCGAGAAAACTAGCCACCACTGCCACGCACAAAAAAAAAAAAAAAAAAAAAAGTGTTATGTAGAAAACGTTTTGGCGGATGGGACAAAAGGTGACTCGAGTCGCCTAACACATCCCCCATCCCCCTAACCCAAAAACCAAAAGCACACATAAAAAAAAATCTAAATGCCATTGCACAGAAATATTAACAAACAAGAAATAGCTATAAATATTTACAATACATCGCACTATAGCACAATAACAGCTCTAACACGACAGAGCAATCGCAACATTTTATTTGTGGAGTGTTGAAGTTACTTAATACGAAGAAAGCAAAACACAAACAGGAGACAGAGACAGACATGTATGTCTCTGTCTCCTGTTTGAGCTTTGCTTTCTTCGTATTGATTATTAAACCAACACGCCCGTCGAATTCATAAAGTTATTCTTCATTGCCATTATTTCTAGATCGGTGTTTAGTAGCTACGAATTTAACGAGATATCTAGCGAAATGAATACATCGACATAAGAGATAAATCTGAATGTGTTCGGAGGGCGCAGTCGAGCAATTTGACATGCGGCCCTAGACGGAGCTGAAGGGGGACAACCGGTCGAAGATCAACTGGCGTCACCACAAAGAGTCACGTAAGCGGGAATTTTGCTGGCGCCAGCTGTGCGAAGAAATCCGCCCTGGCGAGGAGCCAGGTCTCGAGAGGGAAGAAGAACAGCTGCCCGGGTAGCTCAGTCGGTAGAGCGTTAGGCTTTTAACCTAACGGTCCAGGGTTCGAGCCCCTGCTCGGGCGGGTCAACATTTTGTTCGTATTATTGCTACACACTACCAAGAAAAAAAAAAAAAAAAAAGAACAGTTGTATTATGTATGTTAACCTTTTCTTTTTTTTTATGTGAAACCGAATTTGTTTTACGTTTCATTGAGTATGCATACTCCAAGGTTAGACTAAGAGTCGAAACTTGGAGTGTAAACAAAAGGATAAACATCGCAAGGGACTCGATAAAGGAGGACAATGGACCGGGGCGCGTTGGCGTAACTACTTCTGATAGCGATGCATGCCGAAGACTCAAAGTTAGCGGTATTCCACTGGGTCGTCATATTTCAAGGTCTACCAAAGTTTCACTGTATAATGAATTAACAGAACCACATGATTGTGCAAAGTACGCGTAAAGTACAAAGACGCGATTGTCAGTGTTCGTCTCCGAATTCCCGACAAAAATCTGTAATACATGTTTGTATACGAAAACTAATTTAAATGATGAAATTCATTCTTTAACTTAATTCAATAAAATGCTAAAAACGTTAACGTTGTGTTTGAGCTGCCCGTGTCACGCAGCGCAAAATGCGTGACGCGCTTGGCGTCAACGCGACGTACATCGGCGGCATTTTTTTTTTTTTTATCAAGGTTTGCCTTTTGTTTAACTTTTAAGGACAAAAACACAGCAACGATTCATAACACCGCTTATTTTCTCTCTCTCTCTCTCTCTCTCTAAATAAAAAAAAAAAGATTCAAACTGGTTGTTTGAAGATTCAAGCAACGGAAAGTTGTTTCCCTTGAATGGCGTCCGGCGTATCCACCGTATACGCACGATTCGGCCAGTCCACCGATACTTTCGCGCGCTGTCACGCGCAAGGATACCGAGATACGCTTCAGTCATTATTGAAGTGAATTTAAAGGCTGAACTCCATGGGACGAATATGCTACGAATAACCGACGAATTTTGCAGGCAAAAACCGACACGAGTATTAAAAGTTCTCGAACACAGCTGAATATTTTTTTTTTTTTTTTTTTCCAAAAGGTGCTTACATGTCACCTTGACAAAAGAAAAACGAGAGGATGGATGGGTGTTTCTGGCTATACCCTTTATAACGGGCGGTAGCTTCCGCCACCTAGCCTAAGTCTAAAAAGACAGAAACATGATTCCTCCCGCCCTTTTAAGACCAATTTTCTCCCCCTAACTATCACCAGGCAGTGTGCGATATCACCAGGATGACCTTCGGGGGATCGGGCAAAAAAAAAAAACTAAAAAACATCACCTCCCTGCCTCTTCCCCCCGGCGAGGGAGTCGCCAAATTTCCTCTGGTCAAACCTTGTCGCCGTTACCCCAGCACCAGACCCACTGGGAGACAGGGTTGAGGGTTTAGGGTTGATGTTTATTGCACCGTGGACAGCCCGGCTAAACCGAGGGGCCAACGAGCAATATATAATTTTTGATCTAAACAGGTTTGAGAAACATTCTTTACTTTATTAGAACTGGAATATGTCGTTTCAAAACGAATTAATAATTGTTGTATTGATTTTATTGCATGGTGCAAGTAAAAAAAATGACCTTTCTTTAGAATGTCTCGCTTGGTGTGGCCAGACGTCCCTCCGCGTTATCTAATCCAAATCCCAAGGAAGGAGGTACACAAGGTGCGAAATGTGATCGACAACTCTCCGTGTTTCCCCAAGTTTGCTCTGCTACTTCTTTGCGTCTGCCTCCGGGTCTTCTCAATAGAGAGCCTCTCGAGACCGATGCGGATAGTCTCGTACACTCCGGCGTTCTTCCTTTGTGGCCGGAGTTCGCCGATGTTGTCCTGCCAGAGACGAATTAACGATCATGTTTCCGCCTCGGACCAGTAAACTCGAGGGCCTTTCTTACTATACTCGTTTTCACCTCAAGAAAAAAGGACGTTTTGCTCATTGTTCATACGCCGGGCGAAATAGTTCTGACAAGATTTGGTTGTCGGAGGAAGAAGCGATCCTTTTGGCGTTTGAAACGTATACGTCTTGATTATATAAAATATATCTAATCTAAAATGAACCTACATATATATTAATTCTCCTCGTAAAAGGGAAAATTAGTAATGCTCCGCGAGGAGCCGGACTTTTTTTACTTCGGTTCTTGAGGTGAAAACGGGTATAGTGCCGCTAGTACTGGCACCCAAGTTCACAGGTCCATCAGGCGAAATCATGGTCACAAAAATGCTCTGGGCAGGCGAAGCGGACGACTCGCCGTCGCTCCTCAAGGTAGAGTGCACTCAATACTCAAAGCACGTACAGCCGCCATTGCGTTCGTGCCACCGCTGCTGCCCGCTGTCGCCAGTATAAATTTGTCGCTACCGTCTTCCATCAGGTTCGTGCACACGGTTACTTTATAATCTTTACCTCGCAAATACTCTTGTTATTACGATGCAATAAACAAAACAGAAGCATATGTGCTAGACTTTTATTTGGAATTTATGGGTCCGAGGCTACTCCCCGTAGCTGTAAAGGAAGGTCTGCGAGCTCCGTTTACTCTAAACCCTCCTTTAGCGAAAGGGACCTTAGTGCGCCATGTGAATACGAACTCCATCTCCCTTTACCATAGGGACCTATGCTAAAGGTACCTTTATACCGCCCGTGTGAATGAAGTATAAGCACCTTTCGGGGAAAAAAAATATTCAGCTGCGTTTGAGACTTTTTAGTGTTTGTGTCGTGTTTTGTCTGCAGTCTCGGGGTTTATGTCATTTCGCTTAATTTCCAAAACCCAAAACCGGATCTAAAAAAGACAAAAAAAAAATGGCTTTAAACGAGCCCTTAAATCATAACTTCCTTTGAACGGACGACGGCCGAAGGCCATCCCAGGACGCCACCGGCTTGGAGATCGTCACGACAGATACAGCGGCCAAAAGAAGGGGTCAAAGACCCCAAAGAAGGGAGTCGCGGGCGGCCGAAGCCCTCAACTGCGGCGGCGGACCCACCCGGCCCGGCAGCAGCGCCGTAATCAAGCTTCCCCAAAGCGGCCAAAACCGGGGAATCGGGTCGTCATCGCCTCGTCGCCCTTTCCCTGCAAGTCACTTTATCAGCGTTGACGGATCGGCCGACGTTCACCGTAGCGCGACGCTCCTCGCTGCCTGCCCCAGCAGGGAACCCCGGGCAACCCGCAGCGATACGCGGCGACGACGCGGAGCCGAGAAGACTACGTCGGCGAAGAAAGATTACTCCCGAGAAACCGACGGCAAGGAGATCTGCTCTCAGCGGAACAAAAACCCCGCACACACGTGGTCGAGGGAAGCGAGATCGGGCGAGCGGGTGTAGCAATCTACACTCGGCAGCTGGAAGATCGCCGAGTTTCGCACAGCTGCAAGCGTATTCATACAGTCGCGGAGGTCCGCTGCTTCGCCCGCTAGGCCGACTCGCAAAGTATTTTGCAACCGAGCTAAATAATTTGTTTCCGTTCCTCCTCCTTCTCTTTTTGAGCTTGTTAACCTAGCAAGAGCAATGCTTCTCCGATTCGAGTAAATGGTATACGAATTTATAGCAGGGTGTCGAACCGAACCCGAACCCGAACCGAAAACCGGATCAAAACCGTTATTTTTGACCGAACCGGAACAAAACCGAAACCGAAATCGAACGCTTCATGTTGAACCCGAACCGGAACGAAACTATAATTTGATGTGGCGGTTACCGGTTCAAGGAAAACGGTTCAGGGCCAATTGTGTCAATAATTGGTCTGAATTGGAAAAGTTGCAGGAGTGTATTTTTTTATGTTGCCAAAACGAATCCTACATAATGTGAAATATTTTTACATTTCGTTTTTATTGCATACGTAATCAAAAATACTTCATCGTCTGGAGAGCTTCAACTTTGCTTTGTTTCTTGGATTGACCCTGGCGGCACGGTATCGGCGGCGGTTATTTCCAAGCACCGCTTGGCCGCTTGGCTACGAAATGTCCAAGTGTCGGAGCGGATTGCGCCACTGTAGGCACGGAGGCCACCGAGTCCGCGAATGTTTGACCTCAAGATGGACCGTAGTTGCAGTCGATGAGCCATTTAGCCAATCGAGCACCGAGAGCGCACCACGTGAGCTTCCGCTTGAGTGCAGCGACACCCTGAAGGAAGGGGGGACAAGCACCGCGCTGCTTCGGCAGTATAGTTTATAGGGTCGCCTGTGATCCATTTCAATGAAAAACAATATTTTCTTCAACGTGCTCAAAGTTTTACCTTACAAAAAAATTGCGGTGGCTTAGCTCGGCTATGCCAGAATATACGTAGCGTGAGCTTATGCGCACAAAATGAGAGGCGCTATCAAGCGGCTTCGGTGCAGCGTCAGACCTAGCTACTGCGTGACGGAGGCGCACAGCTGGGCACGCGGCCGCGCCATTGCGTCTGCCGCGGCTATGACGTCACTCCTCTGGAATGCGCAGACCGGTGAGGTGGGCGTGGCGCGCCAGCTGTGCGCGCCAGATGTGCGCCGTGTGACGTCACTGCTCCTCGCGCATGCGCAGCACGGAGCACGGCTCATTATGCGAGCCATGCGAAACTACTCAACCTCACCCAGTGTAGCTCACGCTACAAAAGAAGAAAAAAACATAGGTTGTCGGAGGCAACGTTACTCGACGATGATTCGCCGACGCACCGCCATGGAAGGAGGCCAGGGGTAGGAGGAGGGGGGGGGGGGGGGGGAGAAGAAATTGTGTCTGTTTATTTTTTGTAGATTTGTCAGACTAGCAAGGAAAGCATGTCGCCTGTTCAACCATTTTCTCATGTTTGTTTGAAGTCCTCTTTCATCGTCTTCAACTGAGTATTCGAGAAACATCGTTCGCTGTGGTGGCATTACCCGAACTTTGTTCGGTGGCTGGCAGGTACAAATGAGCCGGTCTGAGTCCCTCAGACCGGGTCATTTGCATAGAGCGTTGTTTGCAATAATACGTCAAAGTGACTAGACAAAGCATCACCACGAGATCCTTAGAAGAGCGTTTTTTTCCGCCGGAACCCGAAGCGCTGTGAAGATGTAGTCACATTTCATTATATATACGTGCGTATTCACGTGCCCGGTCATTGACACATCGGCCAGTCTGGCCGACGTATACACGACCACAGCTTAACGGGATTAGCTAAACTACCCCAACTGCGCAATCGACGTACCTGTTTTTGTGTTTTACGGCAGATTTGTTTTCTCTCATACCCCTCTCAACCACTCTGCGGCATAGCTGTGACATCTTACTGGGTGCCAAAAACAAGTAGCATGCATAAAAAAACACATGCGTGCAAAACAAGCAATACAAACCAAAACATATGGAGGACAAGCAATCTAGCTAAAGACCTTTTACTGTTTACAAAATCACAGCCCAGCGTGTGATCTTCACAGCCCAGCACGTGCGTGTTTGTCGCTTCGGAAAGCGAGCGAAGCACGTGCTATACGCACGAAAACTAAAGATGGCACCGTCCACAAGCTCTGTTTTGGAAAGGTCTATAGACCCATTCGGAAAATACGCCCTCTTCTGGCAGAGTTCCAAGTACTGCACAGCTTCGTGTGCAAAAGACACCATAAAATGGAAAGCCGATCACTTATATATAGTTCACTTAAGAACAGTAATATACAAGTAATAGCCTGGCCAGATAAATGGTGTCTTGCGCACGTCACTGTGCAGAGTTTTCGTATCTACCTGAAGGTGGAGTAGTATTGGGATGGGGTCTATTGCAAGTATATATCTCGTGCTCAGAAAAGGCTGCAGAGAGTGTTCGGTCAATATTAAAAGGTCGAGTTAGGAACCGGTTCGAACCGGTTCGCGCTTATCAAAACCGGTAACCGGAGTGATATTATGTGCGCTACCCTAAACCGGAACCGAACCGGAACAAAACACAATGCTACTCAACCCGAACCCGAACCGAACCAAAATACTGACCGGTTCGACACCCTGATTTATAGGAACAACATAATCTAGAAGCGATGTTTCGGGTGCATCAATGGATAGTACTATTGCCCCTTAGGCAACCAGAAAAGAAATAAGAAAAAAAAAAAAAAAGAGCAATCACAAACTGCAATTGCACTTTTATCATCTAAATCTATCAGTAATAAGTCTAACTAATAAGAAAAAGTAAACGAAACGTCAATTCAGCAAAATTAAAGTCGAGTGCGCCACTAAGAACTCGAGGTTACCAAAAGAGTAATCAACATGTCAATTAAGCTACGTGAGCCCGAAGTAATCGAAAAAGTGATCAAAATACCAGTTGTCCCGAACAAAATCTAATTCTGTAAACAATTACTCTAGTTATCAAAAGTGTAAGCGAAACGTGACCACTAAAGACAAATAAGCACATGCTGTGGATACTGCGGATTAAATTCACTGACGCCGGGACTAAACCGGGTAGCACTGGGTTGAATTGAATGACGCTTGAATTAAATTGAATGGCACTCTAATGAAATTGACCGTCGTTTGGATTAAAATGAGCGGGAAAACCTGTAATCTCGGGCGAACGGAGTAGAGGATATGTCGCTCGAGCGTTAGAGAGCTCTAGACATATGCGCCGAAATAGCTCAGTTGGGAGAGCGTTAGACTGAAGATCTAAAGGTCCCTGGTTCGATCCCGGGTTTCGGCATATGTCCTTTTTTTTTTTTTTAGCATATGTGTTTTTTGCGTGTTATTTTCTCATTATGTATTGTCACATCTCATCTCGGCTTTTAAGCTGGAAATTTATGTCACCCACCTTGAATTGGCATATTTTCACCCCTCTTCAGATTCTCCTATTACTTGCTACTTATTTCTGAATCTGTCGCACTTCGCCTTATTATAATTATAATAGTCTTCTATGAACCTTAAAATTAAACTTAATATTCAGTAGATTTCTTTTGTTTTTTTAATTATCGATATTTGCAGCTGACTCCTATGTTGCCTCCTATAGCGAGCGATGGTCACCGAATGTTTTCCGAAACTACTTGAGATAAAAGCGCCATACCGTTCAAATCTTCTCTTTTTTCCTTTTCTTTAAAAGTAAAACATACTTTGGGAATATTTTACATACATTTACACTCGGAAACAAAGAAACCGAAGCACTTCTTATGAGTTGTGAATGGGAAAGCGCGGCGCCTGCGACGTATTGCTTCCGCCTCGCATTGTCGAAGGACCTCGTTTGCTTGCCGGGTATGCCACGTCGTGCCACCCGGGCCCGAGTGGCATGACGTCACGTGGAAGGTTAATGACGCAAGCGGCCTGCCCAAACTGCACCGCGCGAGAGCCAATGGGAGCCTCGTTCCTTGAAACTATGACACGCGCTAGCCAATGGGGCGTATCCATCAGATTTCTGCTACAGACGACAGGCTTTGCTCCATTGGAACAGGGCAAGGTGCCGTTTGTTGCGGCTTCCGAAGAGCTGATGACGTCGGTTCGCTCCATGGGACTGTTAATGCTTTTTGCATAAAAAACCCTTTATTGCTCCGCTCTTAACTCGCTGGACGGCTTTTACCGTCTTTTTACAGTACATCGGTGTTCGATCCCGCGGCAATGAATGGGACGTAAACTGGCTATACTAAAGGATTGATTCGACGCAATGCTAAGGCGTCTACAACCAGAGACTCCGCGTCGTCATTACCCTTCCGCGTGACGCCATGCCGCTCGGGCCCGGGTCTGCCCGGGTGTCACCGCATTTGACCGTGACGCCGGCGTCGTGATGGTCGCGAAAAAGGGCGTATACATCGAACGGGGCTGGCGAAACGGACCGGCAGGAAGAACGCGACGCCTTAAAGGACATATTGTAACCGGTTCGGGGTTTCGTGCCAGGCATGCCGCAAGCGAACGTTGCCCTTCAAAAAAAAAAAAAAAAAAAAGAAGAATGAAAGCTTTTGTTTACTATTTTGGTTTAGGGGTTCGCTTTCATCTCACGCTTCGAGGGTATGTCGCCAGATTAAGAGAGGCGCCCTCGAAGAGAAGAGGAGGCGACTCTTATCAGCAGCAGCACCGCAAGCGGCCTGCCGAAATTACGCTCGTCATCGTCGCCGAGCGCGACGGCGGAGCTCGAAGCGTGCAGACGCTCGTGCCCGCTGCTGCACGCCAAGCGGCGATGAGAGAGCCACGGAAATCCGGCCCGCACATTGTTCGTCGTTTGGCTCCCGCTCCTCTCTTTCTCTTTGGCCACGGCACCCCCTCGAAAACTTCTCCCGACGTGTTGCGAGGAAGGCGCATAAATCAAAAGAAGGGGCTATTAGCATCGCACGCGCGTGGGGAGCGAGATTAAAATACGACCCGGAGATGGGGACAGCGGTGCCGGAGATTGTCCTCGTGTCACCGAAAGTTATCCGTCCTCCCGTCGTGGTCGTGTTATTTCGGCACCGACGGCTCCCAAGATTGGTGTGTGTGTGTGTGTGTGTGTGTGTGTGTGTGTGTGTGTGTGTGTGTGTGTGTGTGTGTATATATATATATATATATATATATATATATATATATATATATATATATATACAGGGTGTTATTTTTTATTCGAAACAGATTTGTTTAAAAAAAGCCGTGAAAGTTACACTTATGCCGCTTGTGGAGGTGAGTTATACGGCCAGGGGGACATATTATAGTGGGCTAATCGTAATGATCAGTTGGCTAATTAATTAAAATTCGTTAATTAACTTTTTAATTAATAAAAATAGACATATGGTTTCAATTAGAAACTTGCTCAGCGTCATCGAAAACCCCTAAATCAGTCATACTCAGAAAGACTTTGAGCGCGTGAGAAGCGTAGTAGTGCACCAAAGTTACCACTCGTGGAGCAGGTACAAGGCTGGGACTAGATAAGAGACGGAAAAATCGCGCGGGCGCCTAATCGCAGCCTCTAGCTTTGTACCTGCTCCAAGTATGGTAACTTTAGTGCACTACTACGCTTCTAACGCGCTCAAAGTCTTTCTGAAAATGACTGATTTAGGGGTTTTTGATGACGCTGAGCAAGTTTCTAATTGGAACCATATGTCTATTTTTATTAATTAAAAAGTTAATTAACGAATTTTAATTAATTAGCCGACTGATCATTACGATTATCCCACTATAATATGTCCCCCTGGCCGTATAACTCACCTCCTTAAGCGGCATAAGTGTAACTTTCACGGCTTTTTTTAAACAAATCTGTTTCGAATAAAAAATAACACCCTGTATATATATATATATATATAGCTGAGGCAAATCTCGAGGATCCGTCAACCGATTTTTGCGACAAATTACAAATTACGAGAAAATAGATTTACCAATCAAGCGCAAAACCGAGTATTCGTTTAAACCGGAGTCAGACTACTGCCAATAAATCATTGGAAAAAATTGTCCAAGGGGTGTTTGTTCCTCGCATGACAGTCCTGTGATATTGGTAATCAACAGAACTGCCCGCAGACATGTTCGAAGCATACGCATGTATGAACAAAAGGTGCTTGAGGCGTCTCCGCAGATAATTCTGTCCTCATGTCTGCAGAGAAACTCTCCAGTTTTGTGTGTGTTTGTGGCCGGGGGTTTGCGTGACCTTACGTAATATCAGCCATCGAGGCAAGGCGATTGTGGTATATGAGGACGCAAAAGGACTCGAGTTACGCCTATCTTTGGAAGACTATACTGCATATAGAGTACGGGTCTTTCGTCGCCGAGTGTCTTATGACGAGAGGTCTTAAAATTTTTGGGAGGAGATAAAGACGAGGGATATGTGTCGACGACGGATAATTGTTCGAAATAATGAAAGTACAATGGTGAGGTGGTCTGCTCAAGACACTGTTCTGAAATACACACAAAAACACTGGGATGTCACTTTCTCTCTCTCTCTCTCTTGCCACTTAGCCGCAAAATTCTGAACCACGTGAATTATATATATTTTTTTTTTATATAGATGAACTGGTCGATAAGACTTTTTTACAGTTTAGCAAACAACAGATCACGTACGAAACACCTAGCTGTCTTTGGAGATTTGTGTTTGTCCTTTGTCCTTTGTCCCCTTCTTCAGGGTTCATTATCGTTTATACTGTCCAGCCCGCCCGCACCTTTGCATTAGTTGCATTAACACCATAATCAATGTGGTCGACAATGTGAGCGCGCGTCTAGTTCTTGAACACGACTAAATAACAATACTAATGTCTGTATCTTTATACAGCCGGAAGTTAGTCAGCCTCAATGGGCGTCTCGTGTCTCAGCTGTAGATGAGGAATTTGGCCAGTGCAGTACAACCGCTAGCCCGAGATCTCTCACCTGCATCATGCAGTAATTATTACACGACCGCACGCCAGTACAATCCTCATCCAGATTGAACCGAGCAGAGGTGGGGATTGAGCCCAGAAGGTTCCGCAGCGCAAGCTTTCGCTCCACGTGCCGCGAGCTGGTGTGCGCTAGCCCACTCGGCCACCGATCACCCCCCCCCCCCCCCCCTAACGACTAAACCAAAACATTCAAATGATACGAGTACAGAAATATACAAGTAAGGTCACTGCAGTGCTAAAGGTCACAGGAACTTTGACCACCGTCGTGATAATCGTCGCCAAACGCACCCAGATTGACAACGGCTCCCACAAAACGCGTAAGTACGAAGCCTGTGGGCAGGGGGACCCTCCAGCGGCGACAGCCGCGGTACAGGACGCAAGTAGTTCCTGCCACGCTCACCCGACGAGGGGTCCGCAGCGGACGCTACGAGCCACCCCAGCCAATCGCAGCGCTGCGAAGGCATCACGTGACAACACACCCCTCGCATCGCTGCGACCCTCCCGCGGAAGTCACGTGACACTTAAACGGCACTGGATTGGCTCCGATGATTCACATAGCGTCTGTTGCGGTCCATCGCAAGGTCAAACTGAGTATAGACCGCCGGCGCCGTCGAGGACATAACAAAGCGGCCGGCGAGCCAGTGTCGCGCGACAATACAGCCCTCCAGCCGCTGTTCACAGGAACAGCGGTGGGTCGGACTCGGGCTCGACAAAGGCCAGACCAAATAAATGTCGGCCGTGCACCTCCCTGTCGTGTACGGTGTACAGCGGCCAGCGTCCCTTGGGACTCGCCACCACTCGATACCTTCCGACAAGAGGGCTCCCGCGTGCTTGCTGCACATCCTTTCAACTCGACCGTCCTCTGCGTCGGGGTGCGGCCTCCCCGTCGCTGCCTTTGTGTTCCCCTGTACGCCTCAATGAAGCGGCTCGACTAATACTTTAGCCCACTATCTAGTTCTACACGCCCCGTTACGGTGGGAAGCCTTACTATCTCGTTGCTCGATCAATAAACGAGCTTGTTTGTGAACGAGGCTCTCGCGCAAAGTACGCAAAAAAGTGAATCGCAGGGATGTTGATTCCAAAACACGACCGGGAATATAGGCATATCCGCTTTATCTTAATGCATTTTAAGACTAAACAGCAATATTAAGAAAAAAAAAAACAACTAAAGTTTTATGTGGACTCAAAAATGAAAACTGACCAGGCGCGGAGGTGCGTGCACGTTCGATCCTTCTCGCTATATTCACCAAAAAGTCGGCACAAGACGTACGCAACAAACTTTCGGCAAACCTCTTTATACCCCAAAGGATCACTGGCGAGGGACGAAGAGTCCCTGAGAGATGGCGGACCCCTTGCAACTCCCCTCGCGATCAACAACGTTCCGACCAGCTGGAGCAAGACCGGTGGCCGCTGGAACAAACCCATTCTCACGCGTGAACTTGAGGCCGTCTGCGAACGTGCTTGCAAGCATGTGAAGCACTTTGGAAGTGGAATACGCGCGACCCACACATAGAAGCGAGCGAAGAACCTGCCGCCGGATTCTCTAACGCTACCATGTGCCGAACACGTTCGCGGAACCCTGGCGAAACAGTTCGCTAAATCGCGAGCCTTTCTGATTTTTTTTTCCTCTCAAAACCCAGGCACACTATTTGAAGGCCAGCGTTTCGGAATACGAACGAGTCGTTCAATATCGAGACGATGCACTCCCAACTCTGACGGGCGCCGACGCACCTCCGATTTCGGTTCGATCATTTCAGACAGGCTGCGGTGGAAAAAATCACATTTACTACTTATATTAACTGGCTTTAGTGGAGAGATATCGAGCGAAATATGGCAGCAAAACCATCGTATGAAAGGGTAATAAGTTCATTACACATTTGCAACTCCAGAGGGGACAACGCCACCTAGCGGCGAACACGTGACTTCTAGAAACGGGGAGCTCGCAGCCTCGCGCCTGTCGAAATATGCGGCAAAAACTTCCGCGGCCTGGTGGCGAAAACGTAAAACAGGAACGGCAGTTAAATGCACACCATCCAATAATTACCGCAAACACCAGACACGACATTTCACTACACGGCATTACACAGACACACGCACGCGCGCGCGTACAAACACCCACACAGACACGCACCCAGGCAGACACATACCCACACGCATACACATAGGGACACAACAACATCGTGTCAAACACGGTTTGAAACGTTGTTCGAGACATTGCTGTTTTATCCTTTATGGGTGTGTGTGCAATCTTCATGGCCTTTTTGTGTGTGTGCATTAGTAGGAGTTTGTTTTTGCGTTACCTTTATTACACCGTCGGGGTCGCGAATACCTTCCTTAGGTACGAAACCAACAGCGTGGGGCGCAGCCTCACAGTACGTGGTCGCTCGACAAGTATACGTTCCCGACAAACACTCTATTTGTTGCCGGCATGCAACCGCGCTTCCCTCTCCGCCTCAACGTAAAAAAAAAAAAAAAAAAAAAAAAAAAAGACGGGGCAAGAACACGGACGGAGAAACAAGCCAAGAGGCAGCAGCAAGAAACGAGGCGCCGTCTCCCGCTACAGCGCGCACCCGTTGAGACCCCGGGGCTGTCACCGGAGCGAGGCACAAGGGCCCGGGCTCTTGGTGCGCGCGTCCGTCTCACGTTGGCGCGCACGCAGGACGGAAGCGACGGCGCTTTTTTGCCCCTCCCCGCTACGGCAAAAAAGAAACGCGGCCGAGCGCCTTCAAAGCGAGGCGCCGGCCGAGCTCGCTTTTTTTGCGCTCCCGCGTGCAGCGTTTACGCGCGCGTCGTGAGGTTTGAGGCACGAGCTGGTAATCTCCGGGATGCCGCCCTGGGTACACACAGAGTGCGGAGGTAGGCAGCTCCCCGATTTAGGCGCCACGATACTGCTGCTGCAGCCGCGAGTCGCGGCTTCGCATCCACGCGCAGCGCCGTTTCTCTTCGTCCCGACGCGCGTATCGCGGGGGACGGGAGGCACCCGAGGAACGGGAAGCAAGCGGTGTTGTCACGCGACCAACAAAACAAAGAAGCGAGTCCAATGTTTCCAGCCAGGCATATGAGGACCATTCAAAAAGCTCATTCCTTTATCTATGCGCCCCCCCCCCCCCCCCCCCCAAAAAAAAAAAGAGACTTATTGGATGGCGGTTAGTGATTATGTCGCAGAGCAATACTGCGAGATACTCAGTAACGTCACGACACCGGGGAACGCGAGGGTTCATATCCATGCCTTCGTACAGCACGATTTCCATTTCGTCAAATCCGCGCATCCCGCTTCAGGATTTCGCGACGCGGAGCTGCGACGTCAGCTCCACGGCGGAGGGTGTACTAACAACAATCCCAATCTAGTAACTGATCAATTTTTTTTTACTTTTTTTTTATTGTGTCGTTAGACGCTTTGATATCAAGTGTAGAGAACACTAAATTCGTCTAAGGTGGTCTCAATGGTCAAAACAGCTAAATTGGACGTGTACAAACGCTGACATCCCTCCCCACCTCGTCGGTGTGCTGAGCTGACGAGGTAACTGCGCCCGCTATCGACGTCACGCACACCCCTCAGTGGATTTTTCCCCCGCGTGAATACCGCTTTATGGTTTTATGGTTGGAATTATACAGGAAAGGCTCTGCCGCTGAATACCTATTCACTCTTACTCGCGTGTGTTGAAACGTGGTGGCGCCAGTGTGCAAATAGCCCCCAACCGCTTCCGGTTTTGAACTAGACGGCGGATTTTGCAGTATTTGCGAAATCAAATACGCGTATACACGCCAGAGTTAATTCACTCTGGTGATAAAAGAATGGTGGGTAAAAAATATGTTATCCCAAACTGAGTCGGGGCTACCCATGCAATAAATGGTGTCACTGATTTTGTTTCCAAACAAAATTATTAAACTATTTTACTTAACTTCAGGTGTCCCCCAGGGGTCTATTCTTGGGCCTCTTTTGTTTCTGATATTTGTTAATGATATAGCCTCATGTTTAAAAAAAGCTGAGCTCCTATTGTTTGCGGATGATATTAAAATTTTTATGCGCCGCGTTGCTACTCCTCTTGATTGTAATGCCCTTCAGCACGAAGTGAATTACATACTGCAGGCACGTAGCCAGGGGGGGGGGGGGGGGGGGGGGGGACCAGGTCATGGGGCTTGCCCCCTTCTTACCCGAAATCTTCCATTTCGCTGGCGCCTCCTCTCCCCTCTCCCCCTCATACAGCATTTTGTTGTCATGGGCGCCCTGCCCGCCCTCCCCCCCCCCCCCCCCCCCCCGAAACAAAATCCTGGCTACGTGCCTGACATACTGCAATGGTCTTTGGCGAATAACTTGCTCCTGAAAGCTACCAAAACTAAGGTTCTTTCGTTGAGCAGACGACACACTGTTATGCACTTTACTTACTTTTTGGGAGGAACTCCAATCGAACGCGTGACTGTGATAAAAGATCTCGGTGGTGTGCCTTGATAGCGCGTTGTCATTCAATGCTCATGTTTCTTTTATTGTTGGCCGTGCGATGAAAACTATCGATATTATATCTCGTATAACTAAAAAGTTCAGACGCCCTGCTTGTATGATTTCGTTTATTTTGGGCTGTAGTTCGTTCACGGCTTGAATTTGCCTCTGTTGTTTGGAATTCTCTAACGCGTACAGTCTTTAAGCATTGAATCAGTGCAAAAAAGAATGATGCGCAATTTATATGATAGACACTTTCAGCGTTGCTTTTACTACAATTATGATTTTCTTCTTAAGAGTGTTTTACTTAAGTCTTTGTCAAATAGAAGATTCAAGAGTGATATATATTTTTTTTTTTTTGCACAGGGTGGTAAATGGTTGGACTGGTGCCAACCTACTTCTGAATTCTGTCGATTTTCTTGTTCCTTGTCACGTTACCAGAAATTTCACTGTCTTTTACATTCAATTCAAGTCTAAACTCTCACCACTGTCCCGTATGCAAATTTCATATAATAGAATCGCATCCTCTAGCTTGGACATCTTCACAGATCTTCCAGTTTTTCGCCGGAACTTGGCGAGTCTAGTTGAAAGTTGAAACTCCATTACATTTTGTGTGAAGTGTGCGACCTATTTGTAGTCATGCTGATTTATACATTTTAAGCTGTGCGTGTGTTGTGTTTCTTCTTTTTATCTTGTGTGCGCCAATGTGAAGACCCGCGTGGTTGTTTTTGGGCACATTAAATAAACAAATTATTATTATTATTATTATTATTATTATAAAAAAGGGCGAATAGAAAAGAAAAAAAAAGTCACTATACAACATCCATTTAGAGAGCACAATTTTGCTCACGTCACCGAAAGGGAGGAAGCGATGTCCGGAACGTGATTGTGTGCGTTTGTCTTTCTTACGTGGAATGTGTAAACGTTTAGAGATAGCGTTACAAAAAAAAATCCCTGGAAGAGTGTAACGGGAAAATGTCACAATCTAATTCAACGGACTTAAATCCTGCTACATGTAGCGGAAAGCGCTTCCCCATGATTGTTGTGTAATCCTTATACACCAATCCATGTTTCCCGCTACCTTTAGCTGAAATCTGAATTGCCAAACTGAACTTAGCGGAATTTTGCGGGACTCACGAGCTCAGAAAAGCAAAGCTCCTAAATAACCACCAGCGCAGCTCAAAAACAAGTGCACGCTCGAGATCGTATCCGTGATTAGGCCCACTTAATTCGCGACTACCGTTTCTTTGTGTGTGACACTGCGTGTATGTGTGTGACACTGTGTGTGACACTGTGTGTGCGTAAAAAAGACGCAAAGTTTTTTTGTTTTTTTTTCAGTTTTTACGTTGTAATCTTCGAAGACTGGCACCAAGAGCGTCCCTATAGTCTTCCGACAGCCCCTCGTCCGATCGCAGGGCACGCAGAGTGCGTTGAACCGGGCCGTCCGCGGCTGCAGCAGCGGTGCTCTCGTTCGGCGCGCCCAACAGACGCCCCCACAGACAGAAGACGGCTCCTGTTCGAAGAGCCGAAGGAAACGCCGGCCGAGGAGGACCACACCACCGGCGCGCTCTTCTCGGGGCGCCCGGCGGACCGCGCCCGGGCTTCCGGTGCCCGCCTTCCAAATTTGGAAAGAGCAGCAGGCGGCGGAGGAGGGCGACCGCGTGCCGCTTAATTAGCCGTGCGCGAGCCCAACACGTGCCCCGCGGAGAAGAGCAGGCAACATCCCCGCTCGGCGAGGGAAGACTCCGGTCAGCTCTCACGCACGCCGCCGCGGATCGCGAGCGGGCCTTTCCCCGTGCCGGCGGTCCGTTCGACCGCTTCTTTCTGCCTCGGACAACCGTGGCTGTTGAACGAAAAGCGACAACTGCCCCCTTTGCGGCGTCGCTTGTAGTCAACATGTCCAAAGAGACAAAATGTCCATCGAGTGTGAACGTCCAACAATGATACGCGAGTCGAAATGTCCAAAGAGGTCAAAATGACCACCAATTCATGAACGTCCAACGCGACAAAATGTACGTCGAGACAGCTGGATATACTGTCTCGTTGGACATTCTGACGTGCAATCCGGCGTGAGGGCCTAATTCTCCGGGTGTGTCAGGCACAAGCGTGTTCAATGCTCTTGAACGGACAATCCCTAGGGCCACGAACAGCAGTGTCCCGTCATGTTTGCGTCTTCTCTTTGTCTGCGTTCTTCGAGCTGTTTCCCCCAACATGTGTGCCGTCTTGTCCATTATTTTATTCCTCCGTGTCCAACAGCCTCCCTTTGAAGTAAACAACCGAGACACTTGCTCTTCTCAAGAGGGCCATGAGCGAAAAGGGTGAATAATTCTCGGGTCGTCCTCAATGGCCTCCTTAATCGCAGCCCTGGCTGCGACTGCAGAAAGTTATAACCGCGCGCTTCTGGGGCAACTACTCTCGGTTTCTCCCCTTTTCAAAGGAACGAGTACACGGTCTCAACTTGGTCTTATTTAAATACGCTTATCCAATCGAGATCATGGGGATATGCTCGCCAGCCCATCGACTCAGTGTCTACGGTTATCTTTAACAATATAACAGCAAGATACAAGTACCACACACAAAAAAAAAAATTCAACTGGGGGAGTAGTTGCGATTAATTAAACTGTATAGATGAACTCGTATAATCCTATCTTCATATTTCAACCAAACGTAAAGTTGGCACCTTTTACGTCTCCGCGTCTCCGTGCTTGAAGCTGATTCTGTCGACTGGTATATAGTGTTGACTCGCACGAGTCCATCTCGCCAACACTGCTGTCGGCATGTCCCTCCCAGAAGATCGGCAGTTAACTATTTAGCTATTTCACGTACAATTCTTAGAGATCGAATGTTGACCGTAGAACAAAATTAATTACACGAATTATATCGATATATTACCTACACAATGACCAAGAAATAAAAAGGGAGAGCTGCGGCTACGACCATCAGCGCAGTGAGCGGCACACCGAAAGAAGCGGAAGTGACCCTACATGCAAGGCACAGGTACTGCGGTAGTCGTCATGTCAATCGTGAGAGGAAATTGTAATGTCTAAACAAACTGAAATAAAACAAAAGTATGGCCTGTCGGCTGAAATGACACCTGAATGTGGGTGGGTTGTCCACATCACTACCTCTCGAGAAAAAAAAAAAAAATGGATTTGCCTGGCAGGATTACATCTGATCTGTACATCAATAGCCGTGACTCACGACTTATGGTGAATTCCGCTCGCAGATCTCGAGCGCTCCAAAAACGCTCCATTTGGAGCGCGCATATTCCGCTCGCAGATCTGGCTCGAGCTGGTCATCTTCCTCTCGTAGATCTCTGGCAACGCCCGCTCCACGGAGCGCCTCAAACTCCGCCGAACTTGCACTGCGGGATTTCACAGATCTCTCCGGAAGTGACAGAGCGACCCACGTGATTTCCTTCTAAATCGGCAGCGCGCATGCGCGGCGAGGTCGGCGGGCCGGACGGGTCGTCGAGTTGGATCTGTTCGGGTGCATCGGTTGTTTACGTGGGATTGTGACGGCTCGAACGCTTCTACCTCGCGTAGATCAGGGATACAAAGCCGGGACTGCGGAGCGTGGTAAATCGTAAGCGCTGACATCTGTGATCGTGAGAGGAAGAACGACAGGAAAGCCGGAGGCAGACGCAAGGTTAGGCCTGCTCATTCCGCAGCCAATGATTGTTTACCTTTTTACACGGCGTTCCGCCGGCGTTTTCCCGTGCAATAAAGCAAGAGATTAGGCAACGACCGTGCCAGTGATGGTTTGTTACCTCTGTGTTTATTAAAGTCGTACCAGAAATCTGAACTCCACCGCTGGCAATCGCTGTCCGTGCCCCGCCGCTCCGACGCGGCCGAAAGGTATGTGACGGTGCCGAACGCGGACGTCTTCGTTATTTGCGACATGAGCGCCGTGGTTCGTATAATTTCGCCCGGCCTGTGTCGCGAGTTATTTCTTCGTCGGAAAGATCAGTCGGCTCAGGCGTTGGTGGGCTGTGGGTGGGCTTGTCAAGTTCGAGCAGCGGCCATTTTGAATGGCTGAGGGGGAGGCGATGGGGAGGGGTGTGGGGGAGGTCGCTCCAAAAAGGCGAGTTTATCTTCGCCTCGTCGATTCGGAGCGGGTCCCACGGAGCGGAATTTTGCCTCCCTCGCGGATTTTAGAAAGCGCTCCGGATCTACGAGTGGAATTCACCATTAGCCTACGACTAAACAAGAGGCAAGCGCGAGCAGTTGCCGGTTTTTAACCACATTCACCATCGCGCAAAACGGTATCGCTATACCTTACCTTAACCAGATGCCCCGGCGCTTCCCGCAGCGTCGGAAACGCGTTAACAACGCGCATGCCTGTAGGCTCGGTCCCTCGTTGCCAGACTGTCGGCATCTTCAAACGATGCCCGTCGTTGCTAGACTGTCGGCATCTTCAAAAGACTGTCCTTTCCCCAGTATAAACGGTTGTGCGTTCATATCATAAAAAAGAAGAAAAAAGAAAAGAAAACGCTCCGTACGCATCGCGATTTGCACAAGAGTGGCGTAACGGTCACGCGGCTCGAACCTTCACTTCCGAACAAAAAACCTCGACAAAAGCGTCCCGCGCGTCCGCTGCGTGCCGCAAGCGGCTGCTCCGGGGAGGTTCCAAAGCAAAGAGCATGCAACACCACCCGTTTACCTGTCAGCTGACAGTGCGGTGGGAACGAATGGCTCGCCGGACCAATCAACCGCCTCCTTTTCATCTCCGCACATGGGACTATGATTATAGTGCCTGCGCCTTCAGCCGGTGCGTTTAGCCTCCTATTCGTCCCACGGCCCAAGAGTGGCAACAAATGACACTGCCGAATCCAGCGTGTCATGTTGTCGGATACCGCGATCCTGGCGGTAGGGGCTAGAAGTCCCGGTAAGAAGTACC
Organism: Ixodes persulcatus; assembly: GCA_013358835.2. Taxonomy (NCBI): domain Eukaryota; kingdom Metazoa; phylum Arthropoda; class Arachnida; order Ixodida; family Ixodidae; genus Ixodes; species Ixodes persulcatus. The sequence continues at coordinate 26,892 of JABSTQ010001031.1, read as the reverse complement.
TACCAGCGAACGCGAGTGTCGCTGTCGTCGCGGAGTTCCAACTCCTGGCTGCCGAAGTGAAGTGTCAAAGCTGGAGGGAGGCCCTCAACAGAACAGGCGTCTGCCACATCCACCACCGCTGCTGTAACACCACCAGGATCGCGGCCGGCGACAACGTGGCACTACTCTGACGTCATCAGGCGGAAATCCAGGGACCTATAGTTTTAGACCGCGGTAAACGTACACTAGTCGGGGATGCGTTCCAGACGCCATATACGTGACCACGTGGCGAAAGGCAGGCGTACGTCTGGTCCAACGAGAACGGTGCTTCCACCGCACTGTCAGCTCAGGGGTGAACGGAGCATGGTACAAAAAAGGATCGGGGCCCTCTGGAAGGGGGCGCTGCCGGCGGAGCACGGTCATCCGGCTTTCACAATAGCCGCCAGTAAAAGCCAGCCGTCAGCCGCTCGTGGCAGCCGCCGCGGGAGTGATGCAGCAGTCAACCCGCATCAAAGGACCGTCTCGGAGGCTGCACGCGCCGTGGGGAGACATGGCCGCATTGTGCGCCCGCGTCCGACTCAGTGAAGAGAGGGGGAATGTACTTTATTAGTTGAGTGAAGAAGAGTCACGCGTGCCAGCCATAGCAGGTCAAAACCAGCTGCCCCAACAGAAAGAGAGTGGGCAAGGGGGAGAGCATGAATTAAATGGACCCAGCGGACGAGAAGAGGAACACAGGGGGCCAAAACTGGAAACCACAAAGAGCTAAGAATGACGTATACCACGAAGACAAAAATACACGAAGAAAAAAAAAAAAAACGAGCAAACTAGTGAGTACGGTTTTGAGTAGAGCGTCAGGGGTGAACCACTCGATCCGTCCTCAACCCGCGGCGAAAAGATATCTTATGAACAAAAGTGTAAACAAGTCAATAATAAAAACTGAAAAAACTGAGTTTTGGAGATTTAATCGCATGCCGATGTTGAACAGAACAGTAAGCTATCACATAGGCTATAGTCACACGTCTTCGCGAGACAAAATATTTCCAAATGACACTGCCCTGTGTACTCTTTTTATTATAAACCGCACGAGGCTGTTTCATCATTTTCCATTCACGCAGGCTCGAATAACAGCGTCCCCATTCTTACATCTCCATTGGCGTCCGAACAAAATACTCTCCCAAAAAAATAGTCCTTTTCATGTTTGGCAAGCTCGTGTTATGCGTGAAAACACCGCGCTACATCCCTTCCAGAGCTCTGCGATAGCGTGCGGGAAGACTATTGAGGTCGAGCACGTGGCGTTTTAAAGCCTTGTGCGACTTATCAAGCAAGCAGCAATGAATACAACGCGCGAGTTGAATAATCGTCGGCGCAGTCCTGATGTTACTTGTAGCTGCCGCAGAATTGTCCAGCGCATGATTTTGGATCACTCATAAAAATAATGAAATGCAACGATTCCGTCCAAGAAAGCCGAAGAGTGCTGGCCGATCAGCCGTGCCCGTGCAGACGCGGACAAAGACGTCAACAAGGAGACCATACGAGAAAAAGCGGATCTTGGAAGCTGCAGCGGTGATATCATCTCGGTGTCCTGCTGCAGTGGCACAACGGCACAACGGCACAACGGCGCAACGCGACGTTGATGAATGGAGCCGGGCAGAGGAGAGGGAGTATACGACCTACGACACGAGCAAGAGCAGCGAGAGCAACACCCCGCCGCCGACTGCCCCTCAACGAGGAGACAAGCCGACGCCGCGGACGGACTTTTTTTTCTCCGTGGCTGGTGCTTTAGAGATAAGCTGCGGTGGTCGCCAAGAAAAACGCCAGATGCCGGCAAGAAAATCGCACCACGAAACGGCTGACACACGCGACACCACTAAAAGGCTGACACAAAGGTCGAAGGTAAGCTCGAAGGTGGGCGAGGCAGTACAAAGTCGCCTAAAAAAAATAAAAGAATAAAAAAGTAGCTTTTACGCAGGCAAGATAATGTGCACAACCGATGGTAAGCGCAGACGCCGGTTGGATGGTAAGCGCAGACATGGAAAGTGATCCGCCACCACGTGACAGAATGAAAATCAACTCGAATAGCGCGAAACGTTCTCGGGGGCTGTCCACTTTTACGGTCTACCCAAAGTAAGCATATTTTCGGAATACACAAGTTTTGCTCCTTCCGGCACCATACTGTTTTTTATGTTTAAACTTGAAGGTGACGCGAAAACCAACAGTCAAATCATCCCGTGCTCTCCAGTGGGGTGACCTCATATGTTGCCTGACTTGCAAGTCGAGCGGGCGAGCAACAAAAATGCGTCCCCCATTAAGTTTTATAAACCTACTGCCAAAACAACCAGCCCCAGGTATTATGAAAACCTACACTTGCGCAAGTGGCACTGCTCCTTAGCGGCTTTGGAACCCGAGTGAAGTCAAAGTTCGCTGTTCCTTCGATCAACAGCTGCACGGGAACAACCTTGACTACCATTTATTCAAATATAGACCCACCCTTTTCTTCTTTTTTTTTTTTTTTCTCGGCGCAGATTTTTAAAATTATGGTTGTACCTATCACTAAGACAAAAAAAAAAAAGAAGAATCACAAAGTAAATCTGGAATAGTATTGAGCATAAATTACCGAGCCTAGCGTGCTAACCCAGGCGCTCACCCATGTCAGCCGCTGCACCTAGCACTCCGGTGCAAAGCGGTGAAGCTCGACACGCATGCGCTAGTGTGACGCGGCACGAAGGCATGCAGCAGACACGATAATTAAGTGATCTTATCAGGAGTACAAGACCTTGGTTATGTATTATCACAGTAGCCGCCGTCCTACAATGCTTTCTCGCAACTTTCAGCTCCTCACATCGCCGACATCGTTTGGAAATTTAGACGATGTCGGCGATCAGCCCGCCAGCGCATCAAGCAACCAGCGCGGTTGACGAGCAATCTCAATACTTCGTTTCCCCTTAATGTAAAGCGCAGCCGCAGCTGCGAGCCAATGGGACCAACCAGCGTCAAAGCGCGACATCATGGCATTCGTTCATCTCCCTGCGCGTGGTATTTCATCAACTAAACGAAACAAGTGCAACAAATGTCCCGTGACTTGCACTTTCAGCATGTGTTTGTGGTTGTATGTGTTCGAGGTTTCGACTGTACTCTGACCTAAGATGAAACAAACTATGCGGTGAGTAGAGATGCTATGAAATACCTATTTGTACCATTTTCCTTTTTTTCTACTTCTCTAAATATTACAATCGACCAATAATATATATATATATATATATATATATATTGTGCCCATTTTGGCGCAGGTATGGCGCAATTCTCACCACAAACGCACTTTGGCGCAAGATGTAGCAGACTCATTCATGGCGCAATTTGACTTAGCACCTCCATCACTGCGTAGCTAAAAACAAAAACGCCGTAGCTTTCCTTTAACAGAGTCGCCGGGGGACAACAGTCCTCAATTAAAGGAACCGTGAAATTAATTTTGGATTGGGATAACTAAGGACTGGGAGTTTACTAAGTGCACATTGTTTGGTGGGTCAAAAGAAGAGAAGTGCACGAGGAGAGCCGAAAGTCTGCTTTCAGATACGACATGATACATAGTATGGCAACTCTGGGAGCCCGTTCATGTGACTATCATGTAACGGGCCTCCAGACCCTGTCAAGCTACTTTTAAAAGCTCGCTAGAAAAAAAAAAAAAAAAAAAGAAGATAAATTTGCAAATAAACACAGACAAATTTCTCACATCCTCTTATTCATAAAAAAAAAAAAAAAAAAAAATCCCGCTTTTTTAGATCGCAACCAAGATCCGTCCATGCTCAGTATGTCACGACGTTGCGTATACAAAGTTTTTAGGTCCGCTTCGTTGGGGATCTCTCCATTAACGCCGCTAAAAATTGCCACCACAACCACAAAAAAAAAAAAAAGAAGACACATACAAGTTTCGGCAACAAAGACAAATAGTAATTCTCTTTTGTGCATGCTTCGACAGAGTCAAGTTAGTCAGCCCCAGTGAAATGTCTCCGTTGTAGATGAGAAATTTAGTCAGTGCGGTACCCCCTGCTAACCTGTGGGGTCTTTAACGGACATACAAGAAATCACAAGTAACCAACAGAGACAAGGCGATTTTTTTTCCCCCGACTACAGTAGGGACACCGAAAGCAGCGAACGCCCTGCCCCGCGTCCATCCGTCAGCGGCGCTGGGTTGACGTTGCGAAGCTCGTTATCCGAGCGAATTCCCGTGCCGAGAGCGGCGCACATGTGCGGCGAAGCGAGCCCCGCAGGAGGAAAACCGGCACGCCGCTCGTCCATTATGCAGCCGCGGCTTCTTCCCGGGAGTCCCGACGGCTGCGAGGCAGGCCCGCCATCGGCGTTCGGCTCCCCGACGGAATTCCCGACGACGCCCCGGGAAAAGGCAGCGAACACTGCCGGCCCTGGCTCACTGACTCTGTGTACCCGCCCGATTGGAGTCCTAAATGGAAGTAAATAGACTACACGAGAGTGACGCGACACGTCGGCCAAACAAATATCGCGAGCGCAAAAAAAAAAAAGAGAGAGAGAGTTTTAAGCAGTGATAACACGAAATTTGAAGATAAATTGGGTGAGTCGGATCGTGCAATGAATCGCGTACAATGTTTTGGTGTGCGGTATATCGTTCTTTGTTTTGTAGATATAAAACAGAAATCAAAGCTTCGTCAGACACCGACTCTTCGCATCATCACACACGCACGCAGGCATTCCCACGCAGACCAAGAGCGGTGCACGAAAGAAAGAGAAGTCCCGCTTCGAGCTTCCTCAGGCAACGCAGTCGATGTTGCACTGCCTAAGAAAGTTGTCCCCAAATAGTCGAGTTAGGCAGCAGAGCTCGTGCGCTCTTGCACCCGAAGCGCCGACCAAAGCAATCAACGTGCACTCCTTTTTGATCTTCCGAAGTGCCAGAGAACGTTGTCCCCAAGTGTAACACACTCGACCACCCGAATCCCAGTAACAAATTCGCGAAAAATGAGCAGAATGCAAGACGTTCATCCAGTGAGAACCAAGACAGGCGCTGCAGTCTTTATCCGGATGAGCATCGTACTGGCGATCGCTACCGCGGGACGAACGCTAAAGACCTGAAGCTAGCAGTGGCACTACACTGGCTAAGTTGCCCATCTACAGCGGAGACACCAGGGCCGGCTTGCTAGGACAGCGTCTCAACCGAGACTGGGGAAAAGAAAGCACTGCCAAACCCAGCGCACGAGCTCAACGGGACTCAAGCTGTGTCTCAAGACGCTCGCGCGCCCAAGCCTTTGCACACTCTGTTTCACACTTAGCGTACAACGCTGTCAAAGCTACTGGCGCGAGCATGAGGCTTGATCTCGTTGGTCATTTGCACGCGTGCTCGCGCGAACGAAACCATAGACAAAGCCACGCGCCCGCGCCAGTAGCTTTGACAGCGTTGCATATTAAGTATGAAACGGAGTATAGCCTCTTCAGTATATAGGAGTCTATGCTTTGCACTGGTTTCTTTCATCCAGTCTCAGCTGAGACGCTGTTCTTGCAAGCCGTCCCAGGGCCGGCTGAGACTGTGTACAAGAAAGCACTGCCACCGCTCGCGCGCCCCAGGCTTGGCAGGCTTTCTTTCACACGATCTTCAGTTAGGACGCCGATTCTAGCAAGGCGTTCCAGATCCCCACTGGGACTGTCTAAAGCAAACAAACACACAACACAATTGAAGGCAAAAACCAAGAAATACAGGGACGAATCTCGCGCGAAACCCGAGACCTCGAGAAGACACGTCTGGCGAAGACGCTCTCAGTCAGGACTCGCAGCAGGCAGGCCCAAGCAGGCCGACCTGACGCGGAACCCGCAGCCACTCCGCAAGGTCAGAGTGCAACCCGACATCCTTCGAAACGGCGAGCGAAACTGTGCCCCCTTCTCCACGGGTCTCTACCAAAGACAAACCTACACGGAACGGGAGGACTACCCTCTTGCCATTTCTAACTACCCGCATTCCTCCTCTTCCTCCCAAACGTTCCCTGCCTTCGAGAGACCCATAGCTTTCCAGAAGATGACGGGGGCATTTTGGAGGGGGGCGGCCTCGAGTCCAGTCTGCGAGGAAAAAAGATAATGACAAGGAAGGCACACGAGAGGAAGGAGGAGGAAAACCCAGCGGGACGGCCGCAGCACTCCGTTCCACCTAGCGATGGGCCGCAGCGGGCGCTACCAGCTATCCAAGCCAATCGAATGCCGTGTGACTGCCATGTGGCCTTAAGGAGGGGAGCGTGACGCGTAGTCACGTGATTTGTTCGCGGAGTCGGATTGGCAGGGGTGGCTCGTGGCGTCCGCCGCGGTCGGTCGCAAGCTGAAACGAAGAAGGCAGGAGGGCGGCCGTTGCTGCATGCGATGTGGTGTGGGAAGTTTCCGAAAGAGCGGGGTCTTTACCGGGAGGGAGGACAGACGCTCTTCAAATAGATGGTGTTGCCCCAAGCCGACGGACCGGACCCCGCAAAACGCCGCCGGTTGCCTCCCCCGTCGGTCCTCGCTCTCCTATTTGTTTTCTTTTCCTCGGTTTGTTTCAATCTCGCTGGTTCGCCCTACGCGCCTTGTTGCTGGCTCGCGTCCCCGTCGTCTCGCTTGTGTCGTTTTCCCGCTCGGCGAAAAAAACGATCCCTAAAAATTTTTTTTTTTTTTTTTTTTTTTTTTTTTAGAGAGTTTTGGTTGTGCGGTATCCCCGACTGCGAGACACAGAGGAAAAATTTAATAAAAAGGATCACCAAAACGCGAGGGTGCAGAGGGATGGCGTTGGAATGGGTTGTACAAATAGCCCCAAGACAATTTTCGACATTCGATAAAGCGGCCGTACAAAATATAACAGGAAAGGATCACGATTGCAATAGTACCTGGGCAATCTTGGTCTACACCGAACTCCTCCAAAACAACCAAATATACCGCTAAAAAAAAATCGGTGCCCGAATGATTGCGTTAACGAATTATACGTATAATATAATTTTGATTTGGTCATTAGTACACGGCTACAATGAATAAACACCAACACCGCAAGGACAAATAAATGCGTGGCTTACATCGCATCAGCGGCCATTGTGGTGGCCATGCAGTCGAGGGCGTACCTGCTGCAGCACGTACATTTCACTTCATCGAATTCCTTTTCCTTGACAAAGACGAGTAGAGGACTGACCGCAACGAGAGTCCTTCAAAACGCTACTGGTCGCGAAACTTCTCCGTAACGCTAGAGCCCTTCACCACCACCACCATGATGCGACGACGTCACGTGCAAGCCAGAAAGGGGCCACTACGAAGCTCTTCCTGACGTGCCACAGTATGTCGAGCTCATTATCTGAGGGCACGACCAGCATCGCAGAGAATAATCGGAGCCTGCGAACATCCTCCTCTTCTTCCGTGAAACGCCATCACGGTCGGACGGCGCCAACTCAGCAACTGGACCCGAGCCTGATGACGAGCGTCCTTCGAGGCGTTCTTTGCACAAGAGGGCCAACCGAATTATGACCCAGCACTCCTGTCCAATCTCTGCCTTCGCTCGAACACACTGGGACGACGTCAAAATTCTAGGAGCACGGGCTTTGCTTATTCCTCCAATGCGATTGCCCAGACTCATTCTGGAGCAGCCTAAAGCACTTTTTGGAGCAGCAAAAAGGACTCCTGGAGCATAAGCACACGCTCCATTTTCACAACTCCTACTGCGAATATTATATGTTAAGATTAATGTATTGGCCTGTCAAACTCTCTCTCTCTCTCTTTATATATATATATATATATATATATATATATATATATATATATATATTAGCCGAACTTTTATTCGGCTATTTTGACTGCAAGTTAAAATCGTTATATTAACACATAGCAATTTTATATATATATATATATATATATATATATATATATATATATATATATATATATATATATACAACGGGCATGGTGGCGGGAGGCCGAAGGCGTGGGTATATAACTGGGAAGAAAAAAACCCTTGGTGAAAACAGCAACAACGGACGATTTAATCTTCGACGTTTCGGCCGGAGTCCGGCCTTCGTCAGGAAGAACTTTTACAGATGAACGCGGGTGGTATTTATACAATGCTACGGTCGAGTCCAAGTTTCAAAAACGGCGGGATGACGGTTGGAGTTTCCAAAGAAGCGTAGGAAGGGTTCCAGATAGGCAAACGTTTATACAATGCTACGGTCGGGTTCAAATTTTGGCGGGATGACGGTTGGAGCTTTGGTGAGAGGGAAGCGTAGGGCAGTTGGTATCCGGGTGAAGAAGCTTGACGGTCGGGGCCAAGTTTCCCCGACCGTCAAGCTATATATATGTATATATATATATACTTAACGTTTTTGTGCGCAACGTTTCGCCCTGAAGGAGTGATTTCCCTTTAGCACTCCGGTACGCTGTGGCGAAGTAAGACACGCGAAATCGCGATGCCTACTCCACGAACCTCGCTTCGCTGGAGTGCACCAGTGCACGGCGACAAGCGCACTCAATAAAGCGCTAAACAACCCGCCAGAACATACTACGAACATGAGAAATATTACGAGATTGCCGAGTACCGTGACTGTTTGATACGGACATCAAATCGAGTAGTACGCTATTTGTGGCGATAATCGAAAGTTCTGAAAATTCGAACGAGCCAACCGTAACGATCCAGTCCCGTAGTGAAGCCCGAGCTATTATATGTATTTTCGCTATTAATAAAGTTTGCGGCATTGTTGGCGCAAATTCATTACACTTGGCGAAATGTAGCAGGACATAGCGGGGTCAGTGCTTTAGCGCAAATGGCGCAACAATCACATCGCTGTAAGTGGTATCGATATGAAGCAGTCGTCGACGCGACACTACGTATTCTGATTCTCTCGCGTTTAATTTCTGCGGCCCTCGAAGAATATATCGCGCGCTAAAGCATTTCCGAAGCTTCTCACTGACCCTGAGCGACGAGGAAACGCGGACAGACGGAAGGAGGCGCGACCTGATTATCATGGGGCGGCGGCCTCCAACGCAAAGAGCCACTTATTACTACCTGTCCCCGCTATCGCAGGCGACCGTCGCGGCGGTAATGGCGTCCCTTGTGCACGCGTCGTGTACAAAGGTAGCGCGGGATCGAGTCGAAGAAAGATGGTCGAGGCTGCGAACGGAGAGCGTTCTCCGCGCTGCCCCTGCTGTGGCGCACCCGATGCAATATTCATGACCGCCAGCACTGGGCCGCTGCACGGCCGGCGCCCGCCCGGACCCTTTTACGCCATTCTTTGCACCGCAGTATATCGGCGCCGCAGTACACCTTCGTGGCCTGTCTGAAGCTGGGAATTGCTGCAACTCTGCGTGTGTCCCAGCAGCTGGTGCGAACGGTATACGCCGCGGAGACCGCCGAAGGGGTGCCGCGGAGACCGCCGAAGGAGTGCCTTTCTCACTCTGTCGGTGACTATATAGAGCGAGAAGCAGAAACAGCCGACACCGACAAGCCTCGAGCACGTGTAGCTTGCCGGCCAAGGGCAGGCCTGCGGTTTCTCGGAGGCTCGTAACGTATAAGCACGAATGACTGAAAGCCTGCTCCAAAGGCACCTCCTTCGTGCATGCTGCACGTGCTTGAGGCTTGTCGGCGTCGGCCGTTGCTGCTTGTCGCTGTAGTGAGACTCGGGCGTAACCGGCTAGCACCGCCTGGAATATAGACCGATCTCACCAGTCAGTTTCGCCACGCCACCGCTGTTTTGCCACGCATCGTGGGAACTGCAGTCTTTCCGCACGCGCGAGAAGCCCGCTGCGGGTCTTCGCGAGCGGGGCACGAGACGGCACGAGCTGTCTCGTGCACTGGCATCTGCCTCTCGTTAACTATACAATTATGGCGGCGTCACAGATGCGTCGAACCCGTAGTAAATCGGTCTATTCGGACAGGATCGCGGAGAAAAACTGCAACGGCCCCGAAATTCTAGTACCACGCGAGTTACGGGAAACGGCTCCGTGATAAAGGCGCGAGGCTAATGCACCGGAAGACGCCGTCAGCTCGCAATAGACCGATCTCACAATCCAATTTACATGCGCCACCATGCACTCTTGCATCGTGGAAGCTGTAGCCGTTCTGCACGCGCCACAGCCCCGCTGCGGCTCGGCAAGAGCAGAGCACGAGCTGTCTCGTGCACTGTCGTCTGTAGCCTAAACGAACGTTGCGGCGGCGTCACGCATGCGTGGAACATTTACTGAGATCGGTCTATTAAGTGGAAGATAATCCAAGACCCAAGAGTTCACGCTATTGGCGACGTGCGCGACAAAGAGCGCTGCTGTGGTCGGTTTTCCACGATTGGAAAAACGCTCTTGAATATCATGAATTCCACTTTCATTATTGAAAAGAAGACGAACGTCACTGTCCACTTTGACGCTGCTGCTTTAAGGACGCGATGACTACATACAAGCTTCCAGTCCTTTTTACACACCATCGAAATTGCCACTGGCAATTGATAATCCTGGTCATGACGTCACAGACATAAACCATAACAGGTTCGTTTACTTTCGTTCCCTGGTAAGCAAACCCAAAATTAACAAAAAAAATTTTTTTATTATTATTTTTTTGTTGTTTAAAGTTAGTGTTTTTTAGGGGTGTGCGAATATTCGAAATTTCGAATACGAATCGAATATTTTCCTCATTCGAAACGTATTCGATTCGAAAATTGCATATTCGGAAGTTCCCCAATATTCGGCCAAAGCCGAATATTCGGGAAACGCGGCGAATATTCGCACAAACTGCGAATATTCGAGAAAGTAACGAATAATCTGCCTGCAACGCATTCCCCTATGAATGTTTATTCACTGAGAAAGGCTTATGATGCGTGCGTTATCGGTCTACTCCGTTTCTATCTGTCCGATGGCAGCAAGAGAGGATCAGTTTCGGTTTCTTTTTCACCAAGCCCTTTGTTGTATGGCACTTCTATTGCAATATGTGATGTAATTGCGCGTTATATAAATTGATACAATAAAATAAACCTCGAGAGTGAAATATAAATATAAAATACATCTCGAGAGTGTTATCTAATATAAATGTTTGAAAATTAAAAAAAAAAAAAAAGAATACGCTGGGTGCGAACAGAACATTGCATCACCATCGACCACAACTCCTGCCACTCCAGGTGGGTAAAGGTGGGTGAGGAGGAGTGGCAAATCCCGTGCGCCGACACCCGGGGTCCCGAGTAAAAGATCGCGAAAGAGAGCGACAGAACACGAGAGAAAGAAAGCAATGTTGCCAGCTGAAGGACGACAGTCGCAATGGCAATCACGAAGACTGAAAACCCTCAGCAATATAAACAGTGATAATTTAACGTTGTAAACTAAATTCTGAGCTATTCTAACGCTTATAAAAAGCAATATACTCATTACGCTGCATTAACTTCCCTTCAGTCGAAATCTCGGAAATCTGGCGGTTGCGCGGTTTCGTATTCCTCGGCCGCGCCCACCCTTGCCCCACCCTTGCCCCACCCGCGAAGCCGGTTATCTGGTTTAGTTTAGCGTTGACGCGAGGCCGTACATCTGCGCGCTATGCAAAAAGAAAGCTTCTAAAGGAACGCGAATATCTTTCCACCAGTAAGTTCGCGGATTCTTGAAGTTCATGAAACTGCTCTGATGATATAATTATATTCGTGAAATCGAAGGCAGTTGATAACCATGTGTGGGACCCCGGAGGTCTGCCTGCATGCTCCGCCGCTTGCGGCAGCCAGAATGCATGGGAAAATGGCGGACCTTTTCCTCTAGAGTTATAGCCCCTTCCCCTGGCAAATGCCGAGCGCTCCGCGCTAGCGGTCGTCGAGCGGTCGGCCTCCGTGAGCGATCGGTCACGTGATCCATCCCAGTGGCACGCGCTGCGGAGCAAATCGAGCGTAACGCTCCCAGCGACACCGCTTCCAGAGCGTCTGCTCTCGCTTTTGAACAGTTGCGGTTCCCATTGCTATCTTGCTGAAAGCATGAAGTTCTGATCGGAACTTTAGGCTTTGACAAAGAATTGATTGTTTACTACTTGATTAACGGTGACTCCGACGTTAAGACACAATTTATTTTTCCTTACAGTTATATAATCCCGACGAAGACAACTAGAAGTACTTGTACGAGCCGTAGGATGCTATTAAGCAATACCAAACACGTATGCCGTATAACGATCGTCATCTCCGAAGGCGACTTCCATCTGCGAAGTATTAGGCGTGTTGTCTTCTAATTATTCCAATTACATCACAGAGACCACAAAACGAACAAACGACATACCTAGCTCTTCATCCGAATAGGCGCCCACAACGCTTTCGACGTAACGCGATATCTTGGGCCTCTTCGCTGGCAAGGCAAACGACTCGGCAAACACTTCGCCGAGAATACGGCTGCCTCGTCGTCACTCGAGCTGGAGCTAAGCTGGTATCTTCGTCGCTGTCACTGCGTTTTATTAGACCTCCTGAAATTAACTGCAACGATGTCATCGCCGCAGTATGCTCGAGCGAGTCGGTCATGACGAGGGGAAAGAAAGCAAGCACAGCAAGAGAGCCCACCCAGCAATCGAAACAAAAAAGCCGCGAAACTCATTCACTCCCCCGTGGGAATGTCGATAACGAAACTGAAACGTTGCGAGTGACGACTACAGATCGTACTCCTCCGAAAAAGGCTGCGCGGAGACCTACTCCGGACCGCTCGACGCGCTCCGCCTCTTTTCCACGGAGCGGTTGGAGCCGCTCGGCGAGCGCCCCACTGGCTCCAGATCTACAAGCCTGGCACACGGAGAGATTGCTCTCATCTCGCGAGGGAAACAAGAATCCGCTCGGCGAGCGCGCGCCGAGCGCTCGCTATTTGCCAGGGGAAGGGGCTATTAGTATGTATGACCTCTATGTGCCACTCCCGCGCAGTCAAAACCACGTGGTCAAAACTAGGGATTTCGCGAACCTGCCCAGGTTCGAGAGTGCGACCAACTTCGACTTTTTCGAACTTACAACGTGATGTTCGACAAAGGTTCGACTGAAGCTCAACTTCTGTGTAAATGCGCAAAAAAAAAAAAAAAAGAGTTGATTCCATCTGGCGGAGAAAAATTCACTATTTGTTGGGTTTATTGGTATCACTGGTTCACAATAATAACTAATGAAAGCGTAAAAGCGCACATTTTTTTATTTTTATATGGTGTAAACATTGGTATAACCATTTTATAAAATATAAAATACACTACTTTCTCTATTATTTATTTCCCAAAATTTGAAATATTCGTGTAGCAGCCGGGACAACTGTCCATAAGTCAAACTTCTCCAAACATTAGTGAAATTTCGCAGGTTTCCCGAGTGAAAGGGTCTTTCCACTAGCGGAAATGTTGTCACGGTGCGTAGAGAGCCCTTACTTTCTGAACACGTTGAGCAGTTTATTTTCCTGCACGATAATTTGTAATGAGTGCATTACTAGAAGTATCTTTATCCTGCTGCAGCCCAGTAAAATGCACTTGCATTGATTTACTGTAAACGACTTAATTTTCGCGGGCTCAAATTTTCGCGAATCGGGCTGAAGCTGAAAATTTGAAATTATTCGCGGGTTATAATTTTCGCGAAATCAAGTGTAACTTCCGTAGCGTTCACATATTGCCCGAATTGTTCGCTGGGCGTATCTTTCGCGTTTCTAGGCGATTTGCGAAATTCGCGAAACTTTAGTCGTTTACAGTATTTTAAAAAGGCAATAAAATCTACGTTACCTCTTGTTTTGTATTTTTTGTTTACTAGACACATATTCGATATTCGATTCGATATTCGAAGCCCGTTTTTCGTCTTATTCGTATTCGATTCGTATTCGAAAAATTCAATATTCGCACACACCTAGTGTTTTTACTTCACGGGGGACGCCCTTCTGTGACGGAGCTGTTAGGATGCGAGCAGACGACGCGCTAAGACAAAGCACGGAGAAGCTATGTTTGTACGCATCTATGCATATTAAAAACAAATTATTTATTTAAAAAAAAACCTGTATGACGTTTTTGTGAGTGATCTTTCTAACGAATAACAACGCCTCGAGGTTGCTTTTTATACTAAAAATCTTTAAAATGTTCAAGAACAAGCCTGGAGCTTCACATTACAGCTTCCGCGGCGTGCGTCAAGGCTATTCACAGCCTCTCTGATCCTTGTTGTTTTTTTTTTCCTTTTTTTTTTGTTTCGAATCTGTAAAAGCTACTGTAAAAAAAAAAATGAAAGACGTTTAAAATTTTCTGTGTTCGTCTTGACTTTAGCCAACTTCTCGCGCATCATGAATCCTCCTTGGAGGAGTGCAAAGACTCTTTGCGTACGTACGCAATTTCCGAAAAATAGCGTACGCTAAAATAGCGCACGCAAAGCGTAAAACGGGGTTAGCGTTCGGTGCGTGCGCAGTAGCGACGACGCTATCCTTTGCGTACGCAAATTTTTAGCGTGCGCTCTCCTAAAACTGCCTATTGTGTATCCACTTTTACGGGTTATTAGGGAGTTTTCGTAGACCGCGTTTACCCCTCCGCTAAGCCCTCCGCAACGAAGAACTTGCTATTGCGCCGGCGCGCCGATAGCCTTGACTGTAGAGTTCCGGGTATCGTAGCGGGTTGCGGAGGACGTTGCGGGACGGCGAAAACGATCTACGAAAACTCCCTATTAGCGCATACCGCCGACGTTTTCTGACCCAAAGCATATAGCTGCGCGGATGTAGCCTCCACATTCACAAAAAAATCCTATCGCGGCCATTTAATCCGGTCTACTTCTGCCAGATGTTGATGTACACCGAAGAGACTGGACCGTACGCCAAAGCTTTGCGTACGCAAAGAAATTGCGGGTCGGGAGTGCGCATGCGCAAAACGCAATGAAGGGCTAGCGTATTGCGTACGCACGCAACGCTGAGGATTTTGCGTTGCGGGATTTGCGGCAAGCTCTCGAGATCTCGGGCCCAGCGAGAGCACGAGTTTCAAGATGGCGGTTACCTCGACTGGCTCAGCAAGGGCGACGTGGTGTTCCCGAAGTTCAGTGTTACGTGAAATCGCGTGGTGTTCAGCTCGGCAATACTTTCCGGGACGTACCGCGGTCGAACCAGATCGCCGTGCAGCTGAAGGAGTACACAGTGAAAATGTTCTCCGCTCGCAATGTGCGTGAGAGCTGTGATCTGCTCAACTCTAAGCCTTTTCGCGCAGTTCATCACCGAGGGACGGACGACTCTTCGAGAAATCGCCGAAGTTGTCGCTATGTACTGGACATCAGTAGGTCATGGATTCCTCCCCGCGATAGCATTCATCAAATGTGCCGTTTCCACGGGACGATTGACGGAGACTCCGTGATCGAATTTGGCTACGTACTCATACTCCTAGCCTCCGTACCCCGCAGGAAAGCGCGCTTGTCCAGGCAGCTGCGGCTTTTTTTTTTTTTTTTTTTTTAATTTGAAATAAAATTATTGGAAACGTTTTAATTTTCAATATTTCTTTTGAGGAGCATAGTGGCGCTATAAGCACGTGAAATTCCACGGCTCTGGCAAACTCAATCAAAAGGATCGTGCGAGATGTTCACTCGGCAACGGAACGCACGCCTAAAATTGCATGGTCCGAACATGTTGTTCTTAGCGTGCGCAACATACTATTGCGTATTGCGTACGTAAAAGCCAGCAACGCTATACTAAAACTGTCTATTTACGCAAAGAACGTTTGCGCTCCTCCAAGGAGGATTCGGAATGAGAAGTTGGCTAAAGCCAAGACGAGCAGTCAAAAAATGGCGGGACTCATTACCGCGGCGACCGCTAGCTTTGGCCGGCTTTGGCGGCGTCGTGAGCGCGACGTCGGCGGCATCCTCGCGACTGCGATTTTTAACACAGGATGACATTGCCCTCCTACAGAAAGCGCACGTCAGAAAAGTTTCGGAAGACCTACACTCTAAGAAATGCCTGTGCGTCTACTTACCCGTAAAACACTCGAAGAGCCAATAGGGAGTTGTAGTAGATCGTTTTTCTCCTCCGCTACGGTATCCCCGAAGAAAACGCCGCAGCTGCGCATGCGCGCCACCAGCCTTGTCTGCATAGTTCAAGGTCTTGTGGCGGATTACGAAGCGCTATCCGGGTGCTTAGAGGGCTGCGGAAACAGTCTACTACAATTCCCTAATAGGGAATTGTAGTAGACCGTTTTTCTCCTCCGCTACGGTATCCCTGAAGAAAACGCCGCAGCTGCGCATGCGCGCCGCCAGCCTTAAGCTCGAAACACATGCGCGTCAAAACTGTCCGATCCGACGTGCGAACTGCCGGAACGGACGCTCGAGGGCGAGGGTTTTCGTAGCCTCCGGTGCGACGAAAACCCTCGCCCTCGAACGTCCGTTCCGGCAGTTCGCACGTCGGATCGGACAGTTTTGACGCGCATGTGTTTCGCCCTTTATCTGCATAGTTCAAGGTCTTGTGGCGGATTACGGAGCGCTATCTGGGTGCTTAGCGGGCTGCGGAAACGGTCTACTACAATTCCCCAATCTCTGCGATCTTACGAAATCAGCTCAGCGGATGATGAGGCGGAACATCTGTTTAGACCTAAAAATGAAGTCTGCACTGTGGCATTACGCAATGCAAGCATGACGCTTTGCACAGCGTAATGCCACAGCGCAGACTTCATTTTTAGGTCTAAACGGATGTCCCGCCACTTCGATTCGCTGAGCTGATTTCCTAGATCGCACAGATTGGCTCTTTGAGTGTTTTGCGGGTAAGTAGACGCGCAGGCATTTCTAAGAGTGTAGCAAGGTGGGCAACGAACGACCGCCGGATACTTGCTGCTTGCAACGCGCGAACGCTTCTCGGCGAAGGTATATGGTGTGCGAAGGTCAGTACACGAGCCCTCTCTTGCCGAGTCGACGCAAGCGGACACCACCGGTCGACCGCTCCAGTCGCATTCTCATAATCAAACAAATGTAAAATGTTACACTGAACCAAAAACATTTTTTTTTTCTGAATTTCCAGCATTTTGTGTGTGAAATAAAAATTGTTAACTGCATTTTGGCGGCGTTGCAAGCGCGAGATGCTTAGGGTTTTGCGTCGCGGCGGAGAACCGCCATTCTAAGACAATCTTGCGTAGCGTGCGCTAACGCAAGCGCGGAATTTAGCGCTAACGTTCGCTATAATTGCATACATTATTCTAAAGCTCACTATTATTGTAAAAGCGAACCGCGGACGCTCAACAAAAGGAAACATAAGACAAAGAGCGCGAAAGAAGCTACACAAGCCCAAGCGTAGAGTGGTCCGCTTCGCAACAAAAACTAGGCAGCTTCCTCAGCCGCCGAAACTTAAATCGAAGACAAGCTTGCGGAGAAAAGAAGGGACCCATCCTTCCAATTCGGTTCGCTGCGGTTAAACAAAGCGCCCGTTAATCTCCGCGCCCAGACAAGCAAACAAACAAGCATGCAAACATGCGTACTTCACGAGACCGCATCCAGACAGGCAGGCAATCAGCCTGGAACAGAACTGTCGCCAGACAACGGAAAAAGAAACATTCCCCTCGAAAACAACGTCTGGTTCTTTTTCTTTCTCTCCTCCATTTTGCAACTTACCTTCGCTCGCTCGAAGATGGCAACAAAAGAGAGCGGGACGCGTATGCCGTTCAGGAGCGTGCAGGGGCTTGGATGGAAGAAGCGGTGCCCCAAAGCAGATGCCCCAAGAACAAATGTTTACCGCGGCACCCTCTCTATTTGAATCCCCCGAGCGGCACGACGGCGGCGGTGGTGCAGCGGTTTCCTTGTCGACAAAGACGCTTCGCCCGCAAGGAGGGTCGCCACGGGCCTTGACGTCTCCCAACCCCCTGGAGAAGACCCGATTCCGAAGGAGAAACGAGTCAGAACTTCGGTGCCCCCGCCAGGTCACCGCCGAACTCAGAGAAAGCATTTCCTTCGGCATACAGCTCCGGCATCTACACGTGTTCATGAACTTGCGGCCCCCGGAGCGTCGGGAGCACAAGGAAGACGCCGACACGAGGGACTTTAGCAAACCGTTACCGTGTTCCGAAGCCTTTGAAGCATCGTGCTTTTAAGCGCGCGCCCGGGTGATAACGTGACCGCGGGGCGCGCTTAAAGGGGTCACGAAAAGATGAACGTTCGTGACTTTACAGAGGCGTACTGGTCCTAGTCTGGCTCAAGCATACTAGCACAGACGCGCCACTGATTCAGAAGCTTCTTTGTCGCGGTGAAATTGCGAGGATAAAAGGGGACTATTTCTTTTCAGTCTTGCCTTCGCAAAGCTTGATGACGTACGTAATTGTGGGATCGAAACCAACGACAATCGAGCGCGGCTCATGGATTGGACAAGAGAACTGCGTGTGCACTCCGACTTCGGCTCATAACAATCAATGCCTCGGCGGACACTCGGATAGTGGCTCGTGTCCAGTCACTGCGGTGATGAGAATAGCCAAACTCTAACAATGCCTGGAGCTCAGCACGCGTTTTCTACTTTGCCGACCCCCGGCCCAAGAGTATGATTAACGTTGACGGCATAGAATAGGCACCAGGCCACGTGGCCGCTTGTTCTGGCTTCGAGTTGAGGGGATAAACGATGCTTGTATTTCTCGAATTTATTTGCCTACTGCCCATTGCCTAGAAAGAAAAACTAAGGCAAGTTTATTCAGTTATTAACCTTAGGGAGTGATTCTAGTAGTATTATTAAGTGGAAGTAGAAAAATCGTTCAAAGGCTCCGGTAGTGTGGTACGCGGTGACGGTTTGCTAAAAGTCCCCATTGAAACGAAGGAAAACGTCATCGATATATTACGTAGTGATGAACTGCATAACTGCGAGGTAAGCAATGACCGTCTTAGGTTCGCGTGGAATACTCGTGTGCACGATGCGTTTTGAACTGACCTGACCCTTTTTGCCGGAAGTTTTGTTTTAAAGCGCTTTCTAGGCCCAACCACGCTCAAGGTCGCGTAATCAACGTCACGAAACGCCCGTGGCTGAAGCGATGGTGGCTCAAGGTCATGTGGCTGAAGTGCCAGTGGCTGAAGCGCCGGTGGCTCAAGCGCCCTGCGCTGAAGCGCCAGTCGCGTAAGCTGTTGAGCGTTGTCGGTCGCGTAAGCTCGTAAGCGCCGGTAGCTGAAGCTGACCTGACGTCCTTGACATCGCCTGTGACGTCGTCCTAGAGGTTGTCCTAGATGTCGTCTTTGACGTCGTCCTCGAGGTAGTACTAGAGGTTGTCCTAGACATCGTCCTCTTGGACGTGGTCCTCGACATCGTCTTCAATGTGTATAAGGCATTACCATTTCATCACCGTACCATTTCCTTTCCTAATTGTTTTGACTAACAATGTTCTTGTAAAGCGACCGCATTTCATTGCATTTGGTCGAATGAAGAAAGCTGCAACAATTTTTACCTCTTATAATCTGTTCTCTTTTTTTTCTTTCCAATTTTATTTTATTATTATTATTATTATTTTTTGCAGCCATTTGCTTTTTTGCATGATTCAAAAACCTCGAGACTGCAGGTACGACACACACACTCAAAAGTCTCAACCCTGGCTTAAAGGGATGCTGAAAAGAAATTTAGATTTCGCAAAGTAAGGCCGCAGAAGCGTTGAACGGGACGCTACGAACTCCCCAAACATGACATCAATATCTCAAACGGATGACCGTACCTTTAAAAAAGGGCGCGATCAAGCGAAGGCTATGACGTCACGTTCCTCCTGTAGAATTTGAGAATGATGGGAAGCGGCCTCTTTTCTCTTCTCCTTGCTTCGGTTCACCAGCTCGACGGGAACGAAGCGAGGAGGAGAGCAAACGAGAATCGTGACGTCACATGTCACGTCGGCCTCGTCGGCCATGTTCAATCGCGCACTTATTTCCCAAAAAATACGACCATCCATTAGAGATATCGCTGTATGAGTGATGTTTCTGGATCTTACAGCGTCCCGCCAGCCTTGTTTTGTAAACTGCAAATTTCGGTTCAGCATACCTCGAACCCCGCGCGTATGTAAACAAGCTCGTTACTTCAATCACTTCCCTCGCTCTTCCCGAGATTAAAGGACGCCACCGTCCCCGCGAAAATAGCTAGGAGACACCTCGTTATCGTGGTTGTTTTGGATGCACGCCTACATCCGTAATACTATCGTTCTCAAGATATCCTCTTCTTGAGCAAGTGCCAGACCATGTAACATACAACCAGGAAGCCAGATTACGGAGAGCGGCAGTCTCCGTGCGCAGCGACCCTTCCGGAATCATCGAGGGGTTCACTGCACTGTCTATCAACAGGTATACGGACTCCGCCCAGTCTATACTCCACGGCCTGGTTAACGTGCAAGGCGAAGCGAGAATTCATGGGAGGTCGGCTGGTTCTCAAAGCGGAACGATTTACCCTTCCCCAGGCCATTATACGTTTATTGGTCCGTCCTTGTACACGTAACTCGAAATCCTTTCCCCTTATTTGCATGCATTATTAGTCACTTTTTCTTTTTCTCCCGCTTGTGTGGAGTGTTGCTTCCAGCGTTTGCATAAGCAGCTAGTTTCTCGCCTCGCTTGTATTGCGACATGGATAGTTTTCTTTGTCTGTACGCTGTGCGCATTCGACGTACGTAACCCTGCTGCTCCGGAGTTCGTGCCCGCATACTAATTTTCGCGGAGGTCGATCTGTCGACCCGCGCCAATAACGTTCTAAAACACGCCTGCATAGTCGACGCTACTGCGACAAGCAAAATGAACCGCACCAACCTCCGGCGAATCCTGGCCGAAACGCGCTGTAATAGCCTCGTTTACCTTTTTTTTTTTTTTTTTTTTTTTTGGGGGGGGGGCATTTCTTTAAATTTTTTTTTTTCGCATTTAAACGTTTCAACATAAAGACTGGTTGCTCTTTTTTGTAAATTAAATCTCGACAGCGTCCCCTTTCTTTTTTTTTTTTTTTCTTGTTTAGCAAGTGTAGTACGACATATGGCCTTGCGTAGCTTTTCAGTTTCCTGTTTATTTTCTTCTCGTCCGCCTCCCAGATACCTAAAAATCGCAACGACCCACACAAGGAGAAGCCTAGCCATATGACGAATCAAATATTTCAAAAATGCGCTGCCATTTTTTTTTTTTTTTTTTTGGGGGGGGGGGGGGGGGAAGAGAGATTTTTTTGGGTCGCGCAACTCACTATTTATAGGCAGCCTCAACGATTAACGCTGCATAAACGTGCAGAGGCAAAGTGGCCATGCTTATTAACTGCTGCGTAAGTAAGGCAGAGTCGAACAGAGAGCTTCAGAAAAGCAGGGCGTGGCTTCTTGTGCCAATCGCGATTGGCTATTGGGCGTTCTTATCGGCTAATGGTGCAATCTGATTGGCTGCGGAGAGATCAGAAGATGATCGGGACTCTCCACGTCCTGCGTTTTTTTCAAGCCGCCAGTAGCAAACGATACCGGCGATGCAATCCGCGCTAATTAACCAATCAATCACATCTCTTACCCTGGTTTATAATAATGGCGGTTCGCTTTATCCCTGTTATGCGTAATCAAGACGGGACCTCATGACGCCCTCGCTTTGCCCCCTATCCAAAAAAAAAAAAAAATTTCGTCGAAAAAATTGCTCGAGCTACGTCGACATCCTTCGTAAACATTCCCACGGTGCGTGTCAGGGCGGATCAGCCGCAGCACTCCAAACACAGGCCACATCTCGACGCAAACGATAGCGGCATCAGATCCGTATGCGCGCTCGTTCGTCAATATATGCGTAACTTTTACGGTTACTCTCACGCTACAAACTGAATTAATTTATGACGGCGCGTAGGCAAAACATACAGCCCGCGTGCTCAAGCTCATACCCTTCTTCTTTTTTAATTTTTTTGCGAGAAACACCGCGCGCCAGATTGCTAGGTCTGCGATGTCTCCGTCGGTCGAGCGCGCGGGAAAAACCGCCGAGCTGGGGCTAACGCCTAATTAATGAGCTTCCTGTCAAGGGGACCCCAACCTCGACGTATGGAAGGATTCTTGAACACCGCGGAGCACTCCCCGTCTATAGACGCCTGACAGCTCGTGTACGTGCAGTACATCCATACACAAATGCGACCCCGCGGTAATGCTGTGTTGACGGTATCATCGCAACAGTATCGTCATCCCTGTCTTCGCATGATTGATGACGTCGGAACGACTGGGCGGTACCACGAGAAAACGAGCGAGCAACAACCACATACAAACTTAATGGGGCGTTGTGTGAGTGACGCGACCGAGAAGTACAAGAATGAAGAAAATACAAACGCAGCGTCCTCACGGTTTGCAAACCAGAAATTGATTCGCGCGCTAATTCCGAGCGCTGCACAACCTAAAGTGAACAGGTACGATTACCGGGACCTTCGTTGTTCCTTGTGTTCCCTGTACACAATGTTCCCGAGAAGGGGACGACTTTTCGCAAACTACTGCATAGATGAATTAGAACTAGAAGTGGTCTCTCACTCAGTTTTGTTGACTTGTTTCCCTTTTGTCGTACTTCACTTTGGCCCTCAGAATGATCCAAAACGGCATGTAGTTTTCCATTTTGATGTTGAGGATGCCTGCCTGTCAGCGCATGACGTCGCGTGCCCACACTGGCTGTCAACGTTGACACTTGTTTCAGAAAACGAGCGCCTTGCCTTATTTCCCCGATTTGAGTAGCGGCCGATTCGTCCATCCATCAAGCTAAGGCGCGACGTGGTAGGCCCTCCCTTTGGCTGCCGATGAATGAAAATTGACTAAGAAGTATAAATATATACTAAATTAATATGTTGAACGTAGTGATCCTTACTACGTACAAAATCGCGGAATTCTTTCTCATACTCCTCTGAGACATCTCCAGGCTTTTCTCCAAAATAAGTACACTGTCACTAGGTACGGAAATGATAAAAGAAGGTGGGTTGCTTGGTTTTGCACATCAGCTTTTTATCAACACAGCAGAACACAACGGAGAGGAGAGAGAGGCTTGCCTTGATCACAAGCAGACATGTCTGAAACACCGACACCGCTTACGAATCCCGTTACCCCACATACGTTTTCTTGTGTACAAAAAGAAAAGAACGACATAAAGGACAATACTGACGACGCGGTCGTCTGTATTGTCCTATATTGTCAAATATTCCAAAACTTTTTCCAGTCTCTTAGTGGTGGGCCTCACCAATCTTCACAATGAGAAGCAACTTTAAAACTGACTATGCACACGAATGACGGTTTTCCCACCTTCCATCAACTAATTTTCCTCTATAAATATTAAAAAGAACGAAACAAAACACAAAAAACACTCGGATCGAGGCGGCTCACCTCGACCGGCACTTTGCTGCGCGGTCCGCAGTTCCCTGAGGCAGCCGACGCCGAAGTCACGATTACGCAATTAATTAGGTCAAGGACCACCGAGCCCCGTAAAATTAAATACCGTGGAGAGGAACCGCGCGAACGTGCATTAAGCGCTTGACAAATGACTCGACATTCCGCGATCTTTAGTTCCTTCCTCTTTCTTCGTTCCAACGTTACCTCCTTCGAAGCGAAAAGATGCTGCTCCGGATGACTCACTTCCGCGGCGAGCGGGACGTCACATCAAAAGAAAAAGCCGCCAACTTCAATTACTCGCACTAAATCGCGAGCTTCGGGTCGCGTCGTTTGTGGCCTAGAGGCCAAAATGAAAGCCGCCCCCGCTAATCGCGGCGATAAATCAAACCGCGAGAGGCTGGCCTAAGCCTATCATCCACCGAGGAACACACACAACGGAGTCGACGGACGGCTCGAACGCCCGGTCAGTGAGCCCGGACCCGGCCAGACTTGTTTACATTGGCGCCCAACAGCGGGATGCTGGCGACTCCCTTCGCGCGTTTGGATGGGGAGCACCGATCAAACTCTCGGCGTGGTATAGCCACTGACCTTTCACGACGTCGGAGACGGAGACGAGGACGCAGGAAATCGCCAAGATGAGCCATCGTAAACCACGTTGTTTGCGGTGCAGCCCAGCCATCGTATTCACGCTTTAGGTCCGAAAAACACTCATGGAGATTCTCGAACTCGCTTGCGGAGCCACGACGTTCCGGCCAGATTCCACGGCAGCACGCTGTCAGGCTACACAGCACCACGCATCGCCGGTATCACATCGCCTCGGAGAACAGCGTGCGTTTGACAAGTCGGAAAACCACGGACCCAAACAAAGCTGCCAGGCACCAGCCCCGACCGAATATGGTGGGTCCATGTTGAATTTTTATCCCGGCGTTATGGCAACCAACGAGAGGGACGCCTTCTTTCGAATCGACCAATGGGAGCGAGGCGAAACGCCGTGTGCGCCGCCATTGTCAAGCTTGTGAACTAAACATGACGGGTTTCGGTTTCGATTTCCTCGAGCGCAAGTCTTTTGACATTTCAGTTGCCGCGCAGAGGTGGAAGTGGTGGCGCCATCTAGTGGAATTTGTGAGAAGTACAATTGCGCCGACTGATGCTAGTTGGCAAGGCTGCAACTAGATGCCACTACTTGCGATGACTAGTAATTATGGGAATCGAGCTCGGGAATTCTCGGGTTGTACGATGTGTTGAGCTTTTGCGCTCCACGCGTTCTTAGCCGTGATCTGTTGACACATCCGTCAAACGCCAATGCAGATTATGTGTGGTGTTTTTAGGCCACGGGAAGCACTTATATTAAGTTGGAGCCATTAAAAGACCGGGGCAAGACCTCCTTCAGCCTACCTCAAAGCCCGCACTTGAGCTGCAGCAACTGAGCAAAGCGACAGAGCGAGGCGAGGAGCCGTCGGCAGAGGATTGTGAAGTATTTTTATATAAGTATACGCTAAAGTAGTTTTGGTTCTGTACAAATCCCAAATCACCCTACAAGGAAACTTTTTTTTTTTCTTTTTTTCGTGGGGACACAAGTTTCACTCCGATCATTGATGGTAGTTTTCCTGACAGACATTTAGTTTTACAAAGAAAAAAAAAATGGCGATCGTTTGTTTTTGTTAACTGTGTTGCGCTTTATACGTCATGCGCGATATTCTTTGTATGCGTAGACTAGAGTGAACACCGCGATCCTCGCTTTTCGTAGTGTCCGCTCCGCCTGTGAATGTCACTTCCCCGCGGCACACCGGTGCCGTCGGGGGAACGGACCTAACGGAGCAACTAATAACCGGCCCAAACGATATTTTAACAATGAGCAATCACCGTGAAATGTCTTACTATTAATGTTTGACACGGCAGCCAAATTAATAACGTTGTTCGAATCATTATGAAAAACAAACAAAAACTTTGAGCCTTTCCACTCCGGTGAAGAAGGACGAGCAGCGGAGCTGTAGCTTCTGTTCTCGGCGGTGGCTTTCCAGGCGAGCGATCTGCTCTTCTTTCGCAAGGGAATCTGAAGTGCTCGACGCAGTGGAACTTTAGGCGATAGCGGCCTCTCGGCGGTTGCGGAACCATTCGCGCTGCTGCGCACATCGCCGCTCGTTCTGTTCCCGCTCTTCTTCCTCCGAAGAAATGTTGCCGCCATCTAGGAGCGACGGCAGCAACCAGTTGTCTGGTTGCCGAGGCTGGAAAGGTTGCCGCGATCTATGAGCGACGGCGGCAAGCAGACAACCGGCAAACACAACACTCTGCACAGCTACCGCCATATATGAGCGACGGCGGCAACCAGAATGTTGTGTCGACCACGGGTGTCAACATTTGTTTGGCACCGGACACGATCCTGGGGAAACTAGTCCTTAACAGCTCCACTGTAACAAAAAATGACCGCATCTCGACGTGGTGAATGATGTTGATTGGGGCGAAGCTCTGGTGGTGCTGATGATACTGATTTTATTGTTCATAGGTAGTGCTGATGGTGCTGATTTTTTTTTATTGCTTCTATACTTCGTTTCAGCTTCGGTCCGAGCGCGGCCGATGTTATGAGCCGAAGGGCCAATCAAACAGCGAAAGAGGCACGACGTCATGGCGTGCTCCCTGCAGTTGATAGGACCAGCTGATATTTGCCGTCTCTCTGTGCGTGCTCCTCCGCCGGCTAGTCCTATCAAGCGCAGAGAGCACGCCATGACGCTGCGCTTTTTGCGCTGTTTGATTGGCCCTTCGGCTCATAACATTGTCCGCGCTCGGACCGAAGCTGAAACGAAGTATAGGTAGTGCTGAGTTCCGGGTTGCGTTTCGACTTCATTATTACTGCTTTATGGTCGGTGAAATGCATGCAAAGTTTAACGCGATTATATACGCGTTTGACCGCAGCGCCCTCTCCTGTATAGACGTTGAGCGGCTACATGCATCGTTTCATCTATGACATCCCCAGCTCTTGAGTTACTACCACATCTCAGAGCCCCCTACTCGTCCCGCGGTCGTGGCCGAGTGGTTAAAAATTCATTGGGGTCTCCCCGCACAGGTTCGGATCCTGTCGACTGCGCAAACATTTTTTTTTTTCTTTTTTTGTGAGCACGGACGACGGACGGACGGACGGACAAGACCCCAAGGAGCTTCGCCCCTAAAAACAAAAACATTCGCTCATCTTTATTATAGATGATTGCAAGCGGGGCAACTGGCCGCCGTCATGTCTCCGCTCGTGCGGTCAAGCGCGTGCAAATGCAAGCTTGCCAATGCTACGCTCAGGCGCACGAAGCACGTGCTTGCATACATGGGGCACCAGTCGCTGCGCCATGCTTGCAATGGACTATTCGCCTCGATCGAGAGCCAGTCGAATTTAGGTAAAGCTTGCTCTTGTTTACCCATGGTTCTCTATGAGGCATCTGGTGATTCTCTCTGTCCACAATAACGGCACAGAGCACGGGCAACGGTACAGAGCGCGAGCTCTTAGCAGTTCATTCCAGTGCGCGAGCGTTGCATTGGCGCCTCCCACGGCTTCGGCCCAGTGGCGTCACAAGGTGGGGGGGGGGGGGGGGGGGGGGGGGGGGGGTGGCGAACCGCCACGGGTGCAGGGCTCAGGGGGGTGTCGCGGCGGGCTACCGCCCCGGGTGCCGCTGACCCTCGTGACGCCACTGCTTCGGCCTCGCGTTCGTTGCATTCGTAGTTTGTCCAACCGT